>CALNXI010004362.1:0-24528 GCA_942486025.1 Porites evermanni
TGGGACACCAGCGCTGAAGATGTCTTAATGCGAACTGGATGGGATAGTCTGGAAACAATGTACAAACTGCGACTAACGGAGTTTGTCTTCAAGTGTTTAAAAGGTTACACCGTCACGGAATTTAAAGATTTGCTTTTACAGAGGAATTCAGGCTGCAGAAGAAATGAGAACATCATTCTTCCAAGACGTGAAACAAATTTTATCAGGAACTCTATACGCTTTAGAGAAGCAATCGCATCGAATACTTTAACGAACAAGGAAACAAGGGCCAAAACCTTGAAAGAATTTAAACGCTGTCTTGTAAAATTTGATACCGATAAAATGCATCTCGAACCAATCTTAGCTACTACTAAAAATAGAGATATCGGCTACGACTACTTTTAACAGTTTTAATTTTTAATTGTACATTTTCAGGACCTATTTTAAACATTTTTAACAGTTTTTAATTTTTAATCGTGCATTTGCTTTTAGTACTTCTTATTTTTCTTGTAATTGTTAGTTTGCACGACCCCACCAGCAATGCTGATCTTTTTATCGTGCGAAAATAAAGTTCTTACTTACTTACTTACAAATCTGAGACGAGCTGATCGTGTTTGGCAGACTAAGCAGAGGTTTTGTTGTCATCTTTGGGGCCTCTAACCTTCGCTTTTCATGAAACTGCTCTAGACTTGGCTTGCTAACTATCGTGAGAGCTATCTCACTGAGTAGTCTCTTTAATACCTAGCTAACCTTCTTCAAAACTATTTTAGCCGTTTTATTCAGGACTGTCAGTCTTCCCCTTTTTTTTTTTCTTCAAAACCTTCATTTCTCGATGAACATTTCACCAACCCAACATTCGGATTTTTCCAGTTTTTTAGCAGTTATTTCTACTGATAAGCCGGTAAATCGAAGTAAACGTGCTTATGCTCTCATGTAGCTGAACGTTTTTGCGTTTAGAGGGTTTTTTCTTTCGTGATATTCACAAAACACAATTTAAGGAAGGAGTTTGAGCAAATTGGGCTACAGAATACGAAAAATATGTGGCGGGAAAATGTACTTGCACACGCGCACCTTTCTTGGCGCGAAGTACACAAATCGAATATTAGAGTCACAAGATGGCACACCAAGTATAAAATATTAAATTATATAGTAAAACACGACTTTTGTTTAAGCGATTTGCTTACCAAGTCCAATCGGACTACATTACAGTGTTATAAAGTAGAGGAACGAACTTTTGGGACACCCTGTAAAACCAATATATTAACTTATTTTATATTACGAATTATATTTTGTATTTATTTTTGTCCTTGAAATTTAGCGGAAATGTAAATTGATCATTAATCTCGAGATTGTTAAGTTTTTAAAAACATTTATCGATCGGTTTTTAAATAACCGTGAAGTTTGTAGGCGTGGACCAAGTTACTTACAAAAATAGTAAAGATAGCAGCCGAACGTAGGCTAATCAAACTTTTCTTTCTCGCAATCTGCCAAAGCATTCCCCCTCTTTTTTCGTACAAAGTTTCAGATGGAATCAAACCACTATGAGATGAAACTGCATTTCCAGACCTCATCATTTTCTTTAGATATTAGCTAATTATGTCGATGGAATGTTTATTCACTGTTTTTACGACCCTTGAAAATTTATTTCCGAAACGTTCTCATAGAATTTGTTCAAACTTTGCCACAACCGAGACAAGTAAGGGAGGTACGAGCTCCCTTAAGCGATTTCTAAAAAAAACCTCCTAGCACCGAGAAATGCAAAAGCAAGTAAAAAACGTAATGTCGTCATTATGTTGCCATGGTAACTCTGGTGTCAATGAAACATGGATCATAACAAATTTTCATCTTTATATAGTGCAGCTGTGGTAACCTTTTTCCTATAACTTTTTTAATTTCGACGTGGTAAACGCTCAAAGTGGGGAAGTATACTCCCTAAAAAATCCAGTCGAGCCACCTCGACTGACTGATCTCTAGCCAAAAGTGCAAATTAAGCTACAGCTGGCAGTGCTTTTCTCATAAAATAAAGGAAATGTATCGTAGTGACGAATCAGGCTCAATTTTATGCTGGCACAATCTATCAAAGCCAATCCATAACTTTTCTAATGGTGGTGGTCCTTAGGAGCCCATGATGGGCTCCTGACGTCCCTTAACAAAGACGAACAAAGTAATTATAGACAATCCACAAATGACACAATAGGCCACGAGCGTTTGTTATATAAAATTGCACCTCTTTAATGAAACAAATTTCATTCTATAAAGTACTGTTCTTATAAACTTATCAAGAACTAATAATGTTACATACAAAATTAATGATCGATCAAAAAAAGTTGCCTTGAAACAATTTCCTTCCAGAAATATAGCAACAGAAAAAAATTGAAAGAATCTTTACTCCAAATATTCTAGTGCTGCCATTTAGTGTACAAGACCATAATTTTAAGTTGTTCAAAAAAAAACTCTGCCGTTGAGACATGATTCTCTTCCAAAAACTGTGACTAAAACGGAAGTAGTCCGGTGGCAGGATATTGCTATGTGGCATTGATTAATATTGTACTTAGTAGACCATTAGACTCTGTACGTGGGGCGGCTTCAATAGTGAAAGTAGTCATGCCAATTTTCAGTCAAAAATTCCCTGCATGCTTAGCTGGATTGCTACTGATGATGAAACCTGTAGTATACAGTGTCATCCTGACCAATGTCCGTACTTTGCTCTTAAGGTTTTTATCCATTCACATCTTCCACATCTCAAATGGATTATAACAACAGATATGAAAATCTTGCCATATCCTATAGCTACGTCTAAAACATTTTTAAGCTTTTGGTTTAACTTACGGTAAATGTTGGGTCCGCACTAATTAGCTTTAGCTGTTGCGCTGTCCCTGCCCTAATATTTAAGTTATTATTAGTGTATTGTTACGTTATTATTACTAGTGTTTGCATATCTAGAGTGTTTTTTTTTGTATTCTTCAGGGCAAAGCTAATAANGTTGCCTTGAAACAATTTCCTTCCAGAAATATAGCAACAGAAAAAAATTGAAAGAATCTTTACTCCAAATATTCTAGTGCTGCCATTTAGTGTACAAGACCATAATTTTAAGTTGTTCAAAAAAAAACTCTGCCGTTGAGACATGATTCTCTTCCAAAAACTGTGACTAAAACGGAAGTAGTCCGGTGGCAGGATATTGCTATGTGGCATTGATTAATATTGTACTTAGTAGACCATTAGACTCTGTACGTGGGGCGGCTTCAATAGTGAAAGTAGTCATGCCAATTTTCAGTCAAAAATTCCCTGCATGCTTAGCTGGATTGCTACTGATGATGAAACCTGTAGTATACAGTGTCATCCTGACCAATGTCCGTACTTTGCTCTTAAGGTTTTTATCCATTCACATCTTCCACATCTCAAATGGATTATAACAACAGATATGAAAATCTTGCCATATCCTATAGCTACGTCTAAAACATTTTTAAGCTTTTGGTTTAACTTACGGTAAATGTTGGGTCCGCACTAATTAGCTTTAGCTGTTGCGCTGTCCCTGCCCTAATATTTAAGTTATTATTAGTGTATTGTTACGTTATTATTACTAGTGTTTGCATATCTAGAGTGTTTTTTTTTGTATTCTTCAGGGCAAAGCTAATAAAATAAAAATGAATAAAATAAAAAATGGCAATTCTAGCATCGAAATACAGATTATGTGCAAATATGAATCATTTTGCAATTTCATCAGATTACCACTCCTTCACATATTCTTATTATTATACGACAAAGAAGTGTAACCAAATACATCCAAAATTCTATCCCGAGACTTTTTTGTGTGGTTATACAACCAGCTAAATTAAAATAAACAAAGAAGCCCCAGATTCGGAACAAAAATCTTTCAGTAAAATATCCTTAAGTGACAACCAGCATGCCTTACTGATCACTATTTATTGCGCAGGTAAATTTGCAGATGACAATTCATTAATTTTTTATTATTATTATTTACTTGTGTAGCATGTACCCCCCCTCCCCCCCTCAGTAACGTCGTCGTTTCAGCTTTCAACTGTAGTATTAACGACCCAATATTAGCTAAACCAAATTTAACCCACAAAATATCCGCGGAACAATTATAAAATGATAATTATTTTCCTTTCAACGCACCAAACTACTTTTTGGCATTGTCGCTGCGGATTTAATTCACATTAAATATTATGTAGTTTTTACTTTCGTTATTTTATTTCATTTCAGTCTTTCTAGCAAGGATTGCATTGGATTCCACAAAAATGTTTTTTTGGTGCATGTCCTTTCAGTAATTGTTGGGCGGGTTTTCTATCATTGCGCTTGTGTTTGCGTTGTCTTTGGTCGGTTCAAATGGCTACCATCTTCGAAATGAACTATCAGCGCGCAACCAAACAGCAGGACGCTTAAAAACTCCAGTGCTAAACATCCGCTTGTGACTGGAATAAATGTTGCAATCATCAATTATAATGGGATGAGATCCTTGGAGAGGCCGCTTCCTAAAAACAACAACATGGAAAGATAATTATTCGTCAGTATGGGGATTTAAGGGACTTTTTAAATTAAAGTTGTATGCACTGCGCAGCCCGCGTAGAAGATGGGGGAGGGGGGGGGGGGGGGGGGGGGGGGGGAGCTAGGTGGGAAGGCTTTGATTCCTTACTCATATCGTCGGACCTCTACTCACGAACATATCTAAAATACAAACAATTATTTTTCCCAAAGTTGTCGAACTTCAAACATTCCTTACCTCTAAAATACAGACACCTCTGCAATGGGGACACTTAGCTTTGTCCCTCAGGTGTCCGAATTAAAGAGGTGTCACTGCTTTTTAAATTTGAATATCTGGGTGCAGTCCAAGAAGAGCACTTCTGTCCAGTTGCAAAAGTTGGAGACTAAGTGCTTACATCGCCCAGAATCCTTTTATCTTTCGCGACATGTACTTACAGCGTCCAGTTTGCCATTACACCGAATAAAACAATAGATGACGACGAGTCTTAACAAAGAATCGGTGGCTGTTATTCAAACTGGTCGATGTCTCAAGGTGTGATATAGAGTGAGCAATGGCACATTAAAAAGGCGGGTCGCGTTGTCATTCGTGTGCAGCTAGATTCTTTCTTTCTTTTTTAACATGCTACACTCGGTTTTAGTCCTTAGGTCTTCCATTTATACTAAGGATCGATTTCGAGCCGCTCATTCGCGCGCGGCTTTCGTATAGGAGAGAGAAAGGGGGAGAAAGGCGAAGGGCTGAGCGGGCGCGGGCTTACCTCACAAACATCGGTTTATCGCAGTAAAATAACTATATCCTGATAAACAGCAATATCAGCAACAAATTGCAATCTTACCGAAAGCGAGGATCTGTCGGAGGACTTGTTGGGTTTGGACCCACCCCAAATATTGATATGAACGAATAGAGATGCATAGCCTAGCGACTCTCCTTTGTTGCCTAACAAATGAATGTGCCTGTATCCTAGGAAACGAAAAGAGCAAACCAATATTAACAATACGTATCTTGCGATACCAAATTGATGGGAAAAAAATGGAAAGGAAAGTAGAAGGAGCAGACAACACACTTAACATTATTTTTTAATTTATCTCTCTCAGCAAAGAGGGCATTTGTGGATGCCACTTTAAGTTCATTTATGGTCTCACTGTTTTATGCTCACTTTACATGGGAATTAAAGTGATTACAGAGGTCGGCCAAGCAAGCTTAACTTCTTAAAGAGCAATGTGGTTTCTTTTAAATCCCGTCTGCATAAACCGCGAAGGAAGAATGAAGAGGACAACGCCAACAGCTTAACGTCACCTCCTAACAATGCAATCAAGGCTAAAGGGCGTTCGTGGGGAAGAAACGCATGACGACGCCCTAAAGACATCCGGGTAAGAGGATATCATTATCACTTGAACTAAGAAAATTACTTAACTACAGCTATAATGATTTTACTAGAGGGTGTTTTGGCGCTGGTGGTCCGGCAAGTGCAATTATACTAATTCAACTAACAAGTTGGAGCAATGTTTAATCATGGCGCGAATAAGGAGGGGGAGAGGGGGAGAGGGGGTTTTGGATCCACCGTATTATCCTGACAATAGGGAACTTAATTAAGTAACGACGACGGCGACGGCAACGAGAACGGCAAAAAAAAAAGCAACAGGTTTATGTTAGCAAAAAAACAACTCACACTTTTTTGTACTTTCCAGCTTGCCGTCGTTGCACCACCACTACGTGAAACTGCCTAATTCCACGTTTTCTGGAGGACGTGAACACAAGACAACGACTTTGTTTTTCCTAAACTTCGATACAGTCCTTTAGAATTCAACTCCAGAAAAATTCGCCAACATTTGACGAATTGAATGAGGTGGAATAAGCCCGATAAAGTTTAAAGTAGCGCGAATTCACTTCAGTTTTAAGTGACGTTTTCGCAGCCGCCGCCGTCGTTGTTGCTTAAGCTCCCTAATATCATAAGACTTGATACCATTAGACCTTCAGTATTTTAAGCAATACAATAAGGATCATAGGTAGAGTAACATACCCGGTCTAACGCTGGTAAAGGGTAACGAGAATTGTCCAATGAAGTCGTCACGAGAACCAACGTCTTCGTCAAAAACCACAAACCTAATCATAGCGAGCTCTGGCATAAGAAGCTCTTTTTCAAATGTTTCCTTCCACATTGGGTTAAAACCTACATAAAAACAAAACAGCAACAAGTGGAAATCAACTTAAGACATCCTAGCGTAGAATGTGCTAGTATATTACAATAGACAATGAACACCTTACCGGAAGTTTGCGAAATAGGTACACCTAGAGAGTAAGAGCAAAGAGGACAAGTTCTATGAACGGTGTATCGATGAGCTATCAATTGAATCTGCTCACCATTATCTTTGACGACTTTTGTTTTAAAGCTGGCAGTATCTGCTGGTATACCATGAAAATCCACCTTAACATACGGATCAATAACCTGAAAGGCAAAACAAGGAAAAACGTCAATCACGCGATGAAAAGGGCGAGGGTGGTGGAGTAGGTAGGACGAACGAACCCGAGAGAAAAAAGCGAAAGCGTACGTGAATAAACAGGGTCAAAAAAAGAAACATTAACCGTTAGTGATAATTTTCAGTAAAGAAAGAAGAAAATTCGGAAGAAAAAAGCTAGCGTGAGGAGAGGAGAAGGACGAAATAGGTAGCAATGGTTCGAAATGGTATGCAGAAGAAATAAGAAGAAAGTATCCAAATCTCTCACGGTTACAGGTGTGAAATCAGTGGGTACGGGATAAGTCTCTCCTTGCCGCTCAAATTACGCTGACATGCCTTCTACATGGTAAAAGTCCCTACCACTATGGAATAGCGGCATAGAAAGACAGACTATTTATTCTTCTATATATCTTCTTTACATACTTCTCCTTTGACCTTCGCCTCTCCTTTAGTTCCCGCAGGCTTTGGAAGTTGTTGACCAGAAATGACCTGTGAATATATTCAAGATGAAATATAGAGAAACACGCGGCATGTCTACACGATCGCACACAAAAGTGAAGAACTGCATCATTATTCATGAAAAAGAAAGTTTTTTCCAAATACGGAAATGACGTCATACTAAAAAATGATATGCTAACAATCAAATTCAACGATTTCCGGTTAAATGTCATTAATTTCGTAAAACTACGTTATCTATTTGGGGTTTTCAACACATACACTTCAAAACCACGATAATTGTCTCTACCCATTACCTCAAGGTACAGGCCGCATATTTGTCCTTTCAAACACACACGAGATATCTGAATCGTGAAGAAAGCCTGGTGAAGTATAGACTGGGGCAAACCCATCATTTTCCTTAGAGGCGCCTTGCAACATTTAGACGATAGAGGCAATTAAAAGAAGAAGCAAACTGCTATGTTTTAGCCTATGTACGCACTTATTTCTTGTGGTTTGCGGCTTTACAACTTGCTTCTCAGTACTTGGTATGTACAACAAAAATAAAACCAGTAATTTCATTTCTAGAAGTGATTAAATGTTATACAACAAAGTGATGTTTTCTTCCCGCGAGAAGCCTGCGAACTACAGACCTTATCTCCGGTCGTCGATCTCTCCCTCCGGAAAGTAAAACAAGATATTTTTGGAGGGAGAAAAGCGGTCGACGACCGGAAATACGTCTGCAGTTCGGAGGCTATCTCGCGAGTAGGTTTATAGATAATCGAGGCGAAAAGCAAAACCACAAAATAACACATAAAAAGGACACAATTTTACACATATACAATACTAAAGCCATGCATAAAGAGCGCTACTTCACTACGAAAAAAGAGGCTGTGTAAGTGCCCAGCAGTTGAGGGACATAACGAATATACCTTTATAGATATCTTTATCTTCTCTATTCCTGTAATCTCGGTCTTTGTATGAGGGTTAAAGCTGAATGAAGCTACAGAGTCAATCAAAAGTATATAAATCACCCACTGATGAATGATGTTTAATTCCAGCGCATTTTACTGATTTGCACTAAACTAATGTTTTTAAAGTACTTACGGTCTCTGAGGTGTTTTGGTTTCAAGATATATCCTGCGCGTCCATTAACTCTGAATTTGCCTTGGTTCAGATGCATGGGTTCCGAATCCGTTTGGTAATTAAGAGCAACTACGGAGAACAGAAAAACGACAAAAAAAATGAACAATGTAGTTAAAGGCCCGTTCAAATGACCGGAATACATGGAGTTAACCTAAAAAATCATGTTTTCCGGCATCAAATGTATTATGTTGTAAGACAGCTATGAATGGGTAATCTATTTACCCGATATTTCTGTTTGGCAAAATTAAATATAACCTTCATCAGGGTCTAGAAAAGCTAACGAAAAATGGAATAAACGGTTAAAATATTTAAAAAATACAAAAAAAAAGAAAAAATAAGATTGGTAGAGAATAACAATAGACGCGGAAACGTGTATACAGAGGTTACTACAAAAATACAAAAAGAATAAGTTTCGTCTGTTCATCGCATACCTATCTGACAGCCCGCATTCCAAGCTTGTTGAGGATTATAATTGCTGGAGTCCACTCTCCCACCAGCTGGGTAAATTCGGCTTAGTTGCCTCTTATTATATTCCACAAAATCACTTCCTGAATTTGTCATCAGGCTCGCCATCTTTGACTCCACGAAGGAAGACATCTGATGAAATTTGTCTGTTTTAAGAGTGAAATGGTCCACGCATAAAAATTAGGTTGCTTCTCACTGCTAGTTGTATTACTTTTCACTCTTTAAGCCCCAGTATCCACATACAAATTCTCCAAACTGGTCTCCATACATTTCCTTAAGAAATTAGTTGAGAGAATTTGATGATAGATCAGGGCATTTTCTCTCAGGTGATCATTTTATTAATTCTCATAACTTATCTCTTGACAGTGTATGGATATTGTTAGGAGAATATTGATCTTGGTCACTATTGGGACTTAAAGGGTTAAAAAGTGATAAGTGTCAATCTCAAGCTATGCGTCCTTTCAGTTATTTGGTGTTCTATACAGCAGTGTTTTTGACGGTGTCTGCAGTTAATTCCAGTCTATATTTCCTATTAACTGTTTTTCAGCTCCATATCATCTCCATCAGTTAAACACTCCAAGAAGTTTTGTAACAATACCCAGAGTGCCCGTAAGCAGGTTTATACTCTGCCAGAGGTCTGTGATTTTGGTTTCCTTTTCTTGCTGTAAGGCATCATCTTCGAAGGGTTTCTTTATTTAACTACAATATCTTTCAGTTTCAGCTACTGAGCATAAAGTACAAAACCCAACCAAACACGTTTAACCCGTGATTTTGGTTTCGGTCACTATAACGCATCCTTTTTGAAGGGTTTATTAGGTAGAAAACCTACCAATACACGTTGAACACGCACGTCTGCATCTTATGTACCTAAGAAGCTCTCGGTTCACACTAACTCTGCTGAGTTTGTTTTTGTACAACTTACTAGAGCTGCTTTGTTTCGCAAAGAGACTGGTTTGACGTAGCCTCCCCCGCAGATATTCTTAGGCGTGCGTCACGCGTTCCTTCCCCACGCACGCCTAAGAATGTCTGCGGCTAGGTCTGAGGCTAGGTTTGACGTACTTTCACGTATCATTTAATAATTTTTTTTTGATTTGGTTCAACTAACATGTGTGAACGTGTGAACAGCCATTTGATTCAATCTCTTCTAAGTTGTGTAAAAAAATAGCAGGTCTCGACCCGCGCTCCAATCTCGCCCCCAGAGCCTCCGTTACTTTTGTACAGTGATCCCCGTCGCTGTACAAAAGGATCGCGGCCTCTGGGAACGAGATTGCCCGCGCTCGATTTGTTCCCTACTACTGCGCATGCCTATTTTGTCTCCGAACGTGTCAATCACATAAGCTTTGTTCTCTGTCCACTTACAGTTTTGCTTTGCGTGTTCAAATCCTTTGAAACCAACACTGGAAACATAGTTTACACAGCGGGAAAGCTCTTTTGCCAATTTAAGCTTGTTGGTTTTCTTCCCATTCTTTTCCTCCTATTAGGATAAGAAAGACCGTTAGAAATAAGGAACAATGAGGAGTTCGGATTCCTGTCGGCAAAGACATGTGACACTAATGACCATTTCGCCCAGCTAAAAGTGCAAGATCACTTCTCATAATACATGGAATCCCATGGACAAGATCCACGTTTGTTTACCTCAAAAAAGGATAATTCGGTCCATATAATACTACTTACAAAGCATGATACAGAAGAGCACCGAAAAAAGAAGTCACAGTGGTCCCATATGATAAATGCGTTACGACGAATAAACCAAGAAAATAAAGTGGATTATTAGAGAGTATGATAATTTAGAATAGGAATTTAGTTTCAATCTTGCCTCCTGCACATCACCAATTCCGTCGAAACAATAATGGTATATTGCGAAAAAGATTATGGGGGATCGATCGTTAATGGTAGCAGCCTCAGTCTTGTGGAACGTTAGTCAGTAAGTAGAGCTGAAAACAACCGACTGGTTTGCCTCCCGCCAGCTGCGATTCTTGCAATTGTTATACTCAATTTGGACTATTTGTTTCTTCTATTCACGTGTGGGCCACGATGTTAGCCACTACGTCATCAGTAATTGTAAGTGTCACCCTTGAAAAGTTAATATTATCAATTTTTACTGTTCATTACTAGAGTCGTTGATTTGATAATGTATTTTCTTTACATTGTATTACCTGTTTAACCCTGCTCCAAGTGTGACCAAATATTAGAAAGTAAAAAGCAATTAATATACTTCCAAACTTTTAAGAGATTTTATTTTAATACTTAAGGGTTTACTTACTTATAACGGATCATTAAACGTTTCTGGGAAACTGCCCACCTACCCCTCCCCTAAGCCAACATTTTGCCCTAAGTGAGAAGTAAGTGATAATGTTGGCTTAGGACTTGGCTAACGTTGCCCTGAGTTTAAACATAAGACGCGCAACTTCCCTTTTCTGCTCATTCTGTCATTTGTTTTTGATTTGGTGTTACGAGATTTTTAAAACAACCTCCTTTTTTTTTTTTGCCACAGTGTTAATTCATTTGATTTGATTTTTCTCAGACCTATAAAGAAACGTTTACTTTTAAAATAAGCTTATTTATCGGTCGCTCGTTTTGATCATTTGGGTGGTGGCGACTGTCTCCTGAATTGTACAAGGCAGCTCACGGTCTATTAATTGAGAAAGTTTGTAATTTTACATCTCCCCACTAGTTTGTTTTTCCCTCAAATTCCACTTTTTTTTTTTCAACGCAATTTCAACTTCGAATTGATTAACTTTGGTGGTCATGATATTATAATTTAAGCATATTATTGTGTTTATAATTTGAAGTAAACAGTCTGTTTTCCCTTGAACAAAATCTTAAAGTACAAAAAAGATTAATGTTAAGGACAATTCTATTTTTCTCCCATTGATTTAAATATTATTGTTTCAAATAGAAGGTTAGTCTTGAGCGGAAGTTCCGCTTTTAGAATTTCCTAAGTTTATGTATTATGTTAACCCATGTATTAGCACTCAATCGGCTAACAATAAACTCTCGTGTATCTTAACATGCAGTTTAATGCAGTTTAAGTGTCTTCAGACGTTAATCCTGGTTGAAAGCAAACATTTACATTTTATAAGTTTAGATGTGGAACAAATTATTTTAAAATTAAGTATTCTTTTTTAAATAAATTTACAAATGTTTAAAAAATTTATGTTGACTTACATCTGTTTCATCTCTTAATCTACCGGCGGTACGCACCACTTTACCAACGGCACGAAAAGATCGGCGCAGAGTTTCCTAACAAATACATGCAACAATGGCGGATTCAGATCTTCAGGTATGTTTGGGACTCGCTCATTCATACCTTAAGATACGAGGGGTGCTTAAAGGATGGGCTGGGGGACTGAGGAAGACCCCAAAAGCCCCTTAGCTAGATCCATTGTTATCGGAAAGTTTAAAGCAGCTTATATTAAAGTTTAGAAGTAAAAAGGAGTCATTAACAAGGTTTAGAGTTTTAATATCAAGATATTTAACAATTATTGGATGAGGCTGAGTATCATCTGAAGAATTATGAAGATCAAGGTGGGCGAGGCGGATAACACCCTCCGAGATCTCTCCATAATTCTTTAGATGTTACGAGAGCCGAATTCAACAATCGTTTTATTATTCATTCAAAATAATTCCTAGTTCTAGCCTGTATCGATGTTAAGCTAATCTTCAATTGCCTGGTTATTGGCAAGTTTAGGAGATAAAGGGTCGTTTAGTATTGCAAATATTCTCCAAACAGCAGATGNTTTAAGCATATTATTGTGTTTATAATTTGAAGTAAACAGTCTGTTTTCCCTTGAACAAAATCTTAAAGTACAAAAAAGATTAATGTTAAGGACAATTCTATTTTTCTCCCATTGATTTAAATATTATTGTTTCAAATAGAAGGTTAGTCTTGAGCGGAAGTTCCGCTTTTAGAATTTCCTAAGTTTATGTATTATGTTAACCCATGTATTAGCACTCAATCGGCTAACAATAAACTCTCGTGTATCTTAACATGCAGTTTAATGCAGTTTAAGTGTCTTCAGACGTTAATCCTGGTTGAAAGCAAACATTTACATTTTATAAGTTTAGATGTGGAACAAATTATTTTAAAATTAAGTATTCTTTTTTAAATAAATTTACAAATGTTTAAAAAATTTATGTTGACTTACATCTGTTTCATCTCTTAATCTACCGGCGGTACGCACCACTTTACCAACGGCACGAAAAGATCGGCGCAGAGTTTCCTAACAAATACATGCAACAATGGCGGATTCAGATCTTCAGGTATGTTTGGGACTCGCTCATTCATACCTTAAGATACGAGGGGTGCTTAAAGGATGGGCTGGGGGACTGAGGAAGACCCCAAAAGCCCCTTAGCTAGATCCATTGTTATCGGAAAGTTTAAAGCAGCTTATATTAAAGTTTAGAAGTAAAAAGGAGTCATTAACAAGGTTTAGAGTTTTAATATCAAGATATTTAACAATTATTGGATGAGGCTGAGTATCATCTGAAGAATTATGAAGATCAAGGTGGGCGAGGCGGATAACACCCTCCGAGATCTCTCCATAATTCTTTAGATGTTACGAGAGCCGAATTCAACAATCGTTTTATTATTCATTCAAAATAATTCCTAGTTCTAGCCTGTATCGATGTTAAGCTAATCTTCAATTGCCTGGTTATTGGCAAGTTTAGGAGATAAAGGGTCGTTTAGTATTGCAAATATTCTCCAAACAGCAGATGTTGCCCGTCGAGCTGTCTTCTTGCTGTCCTTGCTATGTTTTTAGCCAATAGTTCGTCTATTTCTTCCTCGTGAAATGAGTGAAATGTTCCGCCTTTTGTACTTACTACCAAAACAACTCAACCTCGTCCCAGGTCTTCTCGGTTAACTGTTCAGTTTTCTGGCAATTATGCTACACAATTGACGTCATTTTTCACATGTGGCAAAAGTCTTCCAAATTTTGTCGAGTAGCTGGTTATGATGGATTATGCGTGTGATTTTAGCCAATCACAAACGGAGAAATATTTTGAATGAATAATAATAATAATTATATATGCAAACAAGTGTTAGTCTGAAGTACTTGGTTTTAAGGGTTAGTATTGAAAAAGAGTTAGTCAAGTGTCAGTGTTACAATTTACAAACTCAGTTACGGGCAAAGTAAAATAATTTATGTTCCGTTCAATAACTCTGTTTATGTTAACATTCCTGTGCAACCTTTTCGCCTTTATTTATTAAATGAGTTGAGAAAGTCAATCTTCCACCATGAAATGATTTAAAAGCTGAAGTTTCGAGAAGTAGCCTTTCATCAGAGCAAATTAAAGAATAATGCTTGCGTAATAAAGACTTAGAACGCGAGGAATTTGATTAGCTCTATGCTTACGCGTGATTGGTCTATGAGTTAATCCCTGAGGTGAATATTACCCTTGCGTGCAAAAAGCAAGTTACTGAGGAAAGAAGTCAATGCTTGAATTCTGATCATATTCATGATCATGACGCATATCATTTGGTAGTTAGGGAGGCTGACACGGTAGCTTGGAATAATCGAAACTTTGAGCCAGCTTTGCGATTCCCTATCCAGTTGGGAAATCGGTGAGATTATAACTAAGAAATATACTTAATGTCAAGCCCTAAACTTGCTCTACTATTACCTTCTTGGGCTTCTTCTCTTTCTTTTTCACTGGCGGGGTATCAGTGGTAGTTGACGCAGTAGTGGAGGGTCCATCTCCGCCCTCAGCACTCTTTTCCTGCAGTACAGCGGCTGCAGCCTCCTGATCGATATCAGCAGCCTCGTCCTCATCCGTTACATCACCGACGTCTTCGTCATCAGTCTCGTGTTCAGGTTTTAATTTCTTGCCCTGTGTGATAAAACCCTACATTAGAAATCAAGGCAAGATACGCCCAGAACAACTATCAGGTCGAGTCAATCGAGGGTGATCAATTCCACCATTGTGGCACAGCCACAGCTTCGGTCAACGTCACGTTACGATTTCCTTTCCCTCGCCGGTTAAAGGAGGAGTCAGGGTTTTCCCCGCGAAAGCCAAATAAACAAAAAGAACATATTGATGCAAAAGGCATCGAGACGCAAAACTTTACTGTTATTGGTACATCGTATCCAATAACAAGGCGTTCATTGGTCCAAATAAAAACGTCTTAAACAATGGAAAGTGGATTGTGGTTTAAAGCAGCCGCGTAGGCACGGGGAGCGATGCGTGACATCCACCCGAGCGCCTGTCAGGAAAACTACCCTGGTGGGCTGTGACTGAGTTCAACTTGTTGCCACGGAGACAACTGTAAAGGCCCTGCGCTATCTTCATTTGACGAAACTAAAAAGAAAAATGTCAATTGTTAACAACACAAACCAGAGTCAAAAGACAAAGACGTACGTGTACGAGTGTTTGGTTTGGAATCAAGAGAAAATGCAATGCAGTACCTTAATAAGAATCCTGTTCTTGAAGAATTCTGGAGATGGGAAAGAATCAAACTGGGCATCTACAGGCACTTTGTACAACATATCTAGGCGATATCTGAATCAAGGAACAACATCCTGCCTTCTTTATAATCAATCAAACTTTTCGTTTACACATTCATTCGACATATAACTTCTATTTATCTGATTAATTATCCCTCGTGTTCCCCGCGCACGACAGCAAACAACAAGCCAGTGAATCTGCTTGGGCGTCTTTAAAGAAGGAACCGAGACCCTGAGGACTCAAGGGAAGCCCCCAGGGTGGGAGGGAGGGTGTGAAAACAGTAATCGACTGACTCAGCGAGACGAATGATCAGATTACAAGAAAAATTCAGTCAACACCCAGCCGACGAAACGGCGTGGGGTCCTGGGGCTAAGTTATAATTATTCCCTAGAATATTGACCTCATAGTTAATATTTTATATATTCAATCTTTCGAGGGTGCTTGCTGTGCTACTGGTATAGACTCGTTCTTCACCTGCTTTACTATACACTCGTCCAACACCTCTTTTAGATTATCCAAATTATTTCAATTCTCTTTTTATTAATGATTTACTTACTTAAAAATCTATAAGAATGCAATGATTAAGCGTACAACATATTGCAAGTCGACAAAGGATACCGCCCAAAATTGCTTCGAGATATTCTGCCATTTTCTTTTGATTTGGGAGACTGCAGTGGTTCTCCAGGGAAAGAATAACTGGATACCTACAAAACAGTGAAAATCTGAGTGTTACAATTGCTCTTCACTTGATGGAGTGTTTCATCAGATATGCAGGCACCAATAAGTAACTTATCAAACAAGAGAAGGAGTATTTCATCTGATGGCCCAGACACCGATAACTAACATATCAAACCCGAGAGGGAGTGTTTTATCACATGTCTATGCACCGAGAAATATCATATCAGATACGAGAAGGAGTGTATCATCAGGTATCTAGGCACCGATATTTAATCTATCAAGAACAAGAAGGAGTGTTTCATCAGATATCCAGGCACCGAGAAATAACATATCAGACACGAGAACTGAAGAAGTGTTTCATAAGTTTTCCAGGCAAATAAATAACATATCAAACACGGGAAGGATCGACTGTTGCATCAGTTGTCCAGGTAAGTAAGTAACCTATCAAACTCGAGAAGGAGTATTTTATCTTATACCTAAACACCGAAAAGTAGTATATCAAAAACGAGAAGAAGTTCTTTACTGGATACCCGGACAGGCGATAAAATAACCAAACACCGAGGCCGGAACAGTTTTTTTGGCGGCGTAGAAATCGATCTGATAAAATGTGAACAGGCACGTTACAAAACGGCCCCAGGGTTGCACACACTATTGTGACCTCGCTTATTGCAGTACGGAAAGTAGAGGTAAAGGTTCAGTGCGCAGCGGTGTTACCAGGTCTTCCGCTAGAAGCATGCGTAAGGACGAAATGAATGAAGAATCATCTTTATAGATGGAGCCAAGTAATTGAAGAAGAAGAAGAAATTCATTGGTGAGCAAAATACCTCTCCGATACGGTTTTCGAAAATGAAAAAAGGCTATCACATTTTAGTGTGAACATAGCTTGAGACTTAATAATAATTAATATTATTATTCATTCAAAATATTTACCCAATTCTGATTGGCTAAAGGTACACGCATAATTCACCATAACCAGTTACTGATGACCAAATTTGGAAGAATTTTTGTGTTTAACGAGGAAATGACGTCAAAAATGCAGCCTTCTACAGGTTAATGCATCGTTAACCGAGAAGACCTGGGGACGAGATTGAGTTGTTTTCGCTGTAAAAACTAAAATGGCGGACACTTCACTCGTTTCAAGAGTAATAACTACAGCTGGAACTAGGCGAAATAATGGCTAAAAACATAGCAAAAACAGCAAGAAGACAACTTGGAGTGTGACATCTGCAATTTGGAGAATATTTGCGGAGCTGGACAAACCTAAACGTAAACTATCGAAGATAAACTTAAAATCGATGCAGGTAAGCTTGTTTTAGCTGTGTTTTTAAATTAGGAATTATTTTGAATGAATGATAAAACAATTCTTGAATTCGGCTTTCGTATCATATGAAGAATTATGGAGATCTCGGTAGGTGTTATCCGCCTTGGCCTACGGCCTCGACGGATAACACCCTCCTCGATCTCCATAATTCTTCATTAGATACTCAGCCTCATTCATTGATTGTTAAATAATTTTATTATAATTTAGATGAATAAAGAAAAGAATTATAAATGCCCGACTTTGGCCGCCCTAAGAGTTCTTCCACAGGCTCAAAGTTTCTAAAAATACACACATACAAAATGACAACTTACTCCGAAACTTCAAAAGCGTGTTTACTGATTCCTTGTATGACATCTTTGAAAAGGATTTTCGATGTGAGTGTGTGTCCGTGGTATACAATGGGCTCACCATTATCACCATCCCAGCAGTCAAGCTCAACACAACGGCATCCCTTCCTCAGTGCATTGATGTAGGCGTCCACGCTGGAAGGGCCGCGAAGTTGGTCTTGCAGCAGATAGGTGTTATGGGATGAGGCTACGTAGTAATGTGTCAACGGATGAGTCATGTCTTGATAAATTTTGTCGTGGTCGTGGTTAAAAATGTCACCTTCGGGTGATTTAAGGTAGTTTGCCAAGCCTGCGATGAAAAAACAATTTTAAAATTGGTAAAAGTATAGGGAATATGTTTACCATTATCAAACTAAAACGGACGAAAAACAAGAAACATGCGCACAAGAGTTTTTGAGCTAACTCTACAAGAGTCTGCACTGACAAATATAGTGGAATCACCATTTCTCTAATCCTCGGTTTTTCGAAATTCCCGATGATTCGAGCCAAACTTAACTTTTCTTTGACAAGCAAACGGTGCAATTTTACACTCGATGTTTGAAACCTCCCGATAATTCAAACCAATTTGCCTTTCCCAAGGTGAGGAAAAGGGATTTTTGTCGCGCTTTTCTTATATAAAAGTGAGATGGCATAAGATGTAAAAATCTTGTACTTGTTTTCCACTAATGATAAGAGAGACGGCATCATTCTGGTTTGGTGAGAAGGGATTGAGGCAAAAGGAATCCACTTGCACTCTGACATGCGTGTTAACAAGGGATGATACCACTCGCCTGTCTATTAAATGAAACGAATATATGCAAACACTCGCTTTTCAATCCCAGGCCGCACAAGCACTCTAGCGAGCAAAGATTTGGCAAAAAAACCCAAAGCACTGACCATCTATTCCTAATTCTCTATTCTTTCTTCCTGTCTCTGTTGGTTCATGGTTTAAGATCATTTCCAAAGAGTGTTCCTTGCTAACGTCTTCCATCTGAAAGAAACAAATTCTTAAACTTTGCGAGTAGGTTCTCAAAGGAGCGCGCGAACATCCCTCACGGATTCGCCACTTCTTTCTGTTCTTTGCGTAGAAATTACCCCGGGCATCACAATCCTTCCAGCTACGCAGGCTAACGGATGGGTAAAAAAGGTATACGCGAACCCAAACAAAAGACAAATCAAATGAAATAGAACAATTGGAATAACGTTGCATAGTAAAACCGCCGTATGTTGAATCAAACAACTCGACAACTGCCTCGCGGACCAACGACTAGATACTACGAACTGACCTTTGGACTTGCTGACAGACCGACTGACCGTCTGGAGAAATGACTGTTTACTTTGTGACCCGCAAAAACCAGCAATCCACAGGCCGAATCTACCTAAGAGTTTGCCCAGCAATCTGCTAACTTACCCCTTGCTCGTTGACCAGAAAGTAATGAAAGTCCTCTGCAGTCATGTGTGCGCCATTAGATGAAAACTTCTTCAGAAGGTTGACAATTTCTTCTCTTGTGGAAATGGACTTGAAAAACGATGCAAACTCGTCCTTGTCAAGTGCTGCGTCACCATCAGTATTTACTTCCTAATAAAAGAAGATTTTTTTAATAAGTAAAATTTGAATGCGGTTTGGATTGACATCCTTAGTCAATCTAGCCGGTCTGTTGTCCAGCCTTGCGATAAAGGATGAATGTAGAAAGAACGATAGACTAACGCAGTCCGCCTACAATCAATCTAGGCGATATCTGAATCAAGGAACAACATCCTGCCTTCTTTATAATCAATCAAACTTTTCGTTTACACATTCATTCGACATATAACTTCTATTTATCTGATTAATTATCCCTCGTGTTCCCCGCGCACGACAGCAAACAACAAGCCAGTGAATCTGCTTGGGCGTCTTTAAAGAAGGAACCGAGACCCTGAGGACTCAAGGGAAGCCCCCAGGGTGGGAGGGAGGGTGTGAAAACAGTAATCGACTGACTCAGCGAGACGAATGATCAGATTACAAGAAAAATTCAGTCAACACCCAGCCGACGAAACGGCGTGGGGTCCTGGGGCTAAGTTATAATTATTCCCTAGAATATTGACCTCATAGTTAATATTTTATATATTCAATCTTTCGAGGGTGCTTGCTGTGCTACTGGTATAGACTCGTTCTTCACCTGCTTTACTATACACTCGTCCAACACCTCTTTTAGATTATCCAAATTATTTCAATTCTCTTTTTATTAATGATTTACTTACTTAAAAATCTATAAGAATGCAATGATTAAGCGTACAACATATTGCAAGTCGACAAAGGATACCGCCCAAAATTGCTTCGAGATATTCTGCCATTTTCTTTTGATTTGGGAGACTGCAGTGGTTCTCCAGGGAAAGAATAACTGGATACCTACAAAACAGTGAAAATCTGAGTGTTACAATTGCTCTTCACTTGATGGAGTGTTTCATCAGATATGCAGGCACCAATAAGTAACTTATCAAACAAGAGAAGGAGTATTTCATCTGATGGCCCAGACACCGATAACTAACATATCAAACCCGAGAGGGAGTGTTTTATCACATGTCTATGCACCGAGAAATATCATATCAGATACGAGAAGGAGTGTATCATCAGGTATCTAGGCACCGATATTTAATCTATCAAGAACAAGAAGGAGTGTTTCATCAGATATCCAGGCACCGAGAAATAACATATCAGACACGAGAACTGAAGAAGTGTTTCATAAGTTTTCCAGGCAAATAAATAACATATCAAACACGGGAAGGATCGACTGTTGCATCAATTGTCCAGGTAAGTAAGTAACCTATCAAACTCGAGAAGGAGTGTTTTATCTTATACCTAAACACCGAAAAGTAGCATATCAAAAACGAGAAGAAGTCCTTTACTGGATACCCGGACAGGCGATAAAATAACCAAACACCGAGGCCGGAACAGTTTTTTTGGCGGCGTAGAAATCGATCTGATAAAATGTGAACAGCCACGTTACAAAACGGCCCCAGGGTTGCACACACTATTGTGACCTCGCTTATTGCAGTACGGGAAGTAGAGGTAAAGGTTCAGTGCGCAGCGGTGTTACCAGGTCTTCCGCTAGAAGCATGCGTAAGGACGAAATGAATGAAGAATCATCTTTATAGATGGAGCCAAGTAATTGAAGAAGAAGAAGAAATTCATTGGTGAGCAAAATACCTCTCCGATACGGTTTTCGAAAATGAAAAAAGGCTATCACATTTTAGTGTGAACATAGCTTGAGACTTAATAATAATTAATATTATTATTCATTCAAAATATTTACCCAATTCTGATTGGCTAAAGGTACACGCATAATTCACCATAACCAGTTACTGATGACCAAAT
This sequence comes from Porites evermanni, assembly GCA_942486025.1. Lineage (NCBI taxonomy): Eukaryota > Metazoa > Cnidaria > Anthozoa > Scleractinia > Poritidae > Porites > Porites evermanni. The sequence goes on from CALNXI010004362.1 coordinate 21,110, forward strand.
TTGGAAGAATTTTTGTGTTTAACGAGGAAATGACGTCAAAAATGCAGCCTTCTACAGGTTAATGCATCGTTAACCGAGAAGACCTGGGGACGAGATTGAGTTGTTTTCGCTGTAAAAACTAAAATGGCGGACACTTCACTCGTTTCAAGAGTAATAACTACAGCTGGAACTAGGCGAAATAATGGCTAAAAACATAGCAAAAACAGCAAGAAGACAACTTGGAGTGTGACATCTGCAATTTGGAGAATATTTGCGGAGCTGGACAAACCTAAACGTAAACTATCGAAGATAAACTTAAAATCGATGCAGGTAAGCTTGTTTTAGCTGTGTTTTTAAATTAGGAATTATTTTGAATGAATGATAAAACAATTCTTGAATTCGGCTTTCGTATCATATGAAGAATTATGGAGATCTCGGTAGGTGTTATCCGCCTTGGCCTACGGCCTCGACGGATAACACCCTCCTCGATCTCCATAATTCTTCATTAGATACTCAGCCTCATTCATTGATTGTTAAATAATTTTATTATAATTTAGATGAATAAAGAAAAGAATTATAAATGCCCGACTTTGGCCGCCCTAAGAGTTCTTCCACAGGCTCAAAGTTTCTAAAAATACACACATACAAAATGACAACTTACTCCGAAACTTCAAAAGCGTGTTTACTGATTCCTTGTATGACATCTTTGAAAAGGATTTTCGATGTGAGTGTGTGTCCGTGGTATACAATGGGCTCACCATTATCACCATCCCAGCAGTCAAGCTCAACACAACGGCATCCCTTCCTCAGTGCATTGATGTAGGCGTCCACGCTGGAAGGGCCGCGAAGTTGGTCTTGCAGAAGATAGGTGTTATGGGATGAGGCTACGTAGTAATGTGTCAACGGATGAGTCATGTCTTGATAAATTTTGTCGTGGTCGTGGTTAAAAATGTCACCTTCGGGTGATTTAAGGTAGTTTGCCAAGCCTGCGATGAAAAAACAATTTTAAAATTGGTAAAAGTATAGGGAATATGTTTACCATTATCAAACTAAAACGGACGAAAAACAAGAAACATGCGCACAAGAGTTTTTGAGCTAACTCTACAAGAGTCTGCACTGACAAATATAGTGGAATCACCATTTCTCTAATCCTCGGTTTTTCGAAATTCCCGATGATTCGAGCCAAACTTAACTTTTCTTTGACAAGCAAACGGTGCAATTTTACACTCGATGTTTGAAACCTCCCGATAATTCAAACCAATTTGCCTTTCCCAAGGTGAGGAAAAGGGATTTTTGTCGCGCTTTTCTTATATAAAAGTGAGATGGCATAAGATGTAAAAATCTTGTACTTGTTTTCCACTAATGATAAGAGAGACGGCATCATTCTGGTTTGGTGAGAAGGGATTGAGGCAAAAGGAATCCACTTGCACTCTGACATGCGTGTTAACAAGGGATGATACCACTCGCCTGTCTATTAAATGAAACGAATATATGCAAACACTCGCTTTTCAATCCCAGGCCGCACAAGCACTCTAGCGAGCAAAGATTTGGCAAAAAAACCCAAAGCACTGACCATCTATTCCTAATTCTCTATTCTTTCTTCCTGTCTCTGTTGGTTCATGGTTTAAGATCATTTCCAAAGAGTGTTCCTTGCTAACGTCTTCCATCTGAAAGAAACAAATTCTTAAACTTTGCGAGTAGGTTCTCAAAGGAGCGCGCGAACATCCCTCACGGATTCGCCACTTCTTTCTGTTCTTTGCGTAGAAATTACCCCGGGCATCACAATCCTTCCAGCTACGCAGGCTAACGGATGGGTAAAAAAGGTATACGCGAACCCAAACAAAAGACAAATCAAATGAAATAGAACAATTGGAATAACGTTGCATAGTAAAACCGCCGTTTGTTGAATCAAACAGCTCGACAACTACCTCGCGGACCAACGACTAGATTCTACGAACTGACCTTTGGACTTGCTGACAGACCGACTGACCGTCTGGAGAAATGACTGTTTGCTTTGTGACCCGTAAAAACCAGCAATCTACAGGCCGAATCTGCTAACTTACCCCTTGCTCGTTGACCAGAAAGTAATGAAAGTCCTCTGCAGTCATGTGTGCGCCATTAGATGAAAATTTCTTCAGAAGGTTGACAATTTCTTCTCTTGTGGAAATGGACTTGAAAAACGATGCAAACTCGTCCTTGTCAAGTGCTGCGTCACCATCAGTATTTACTTCCTAATAAAATAAGATTTTTTTTTAATAAGTAAAATTTGAATGCGCTTTCGATTGACATCCTTAGTCAATCTAGCCGGTCTGTTGTCCAGCCTTGCGATAAAGGATTAATGTAGAAAGAACGATAGACTAACGCAGTCCGCCTACAATCACGGGCAAAAGACTTGGGACAAATTTGTATTTTTTTTTGTCAAATCACACATGCCCAACCCCTCCCCCACCTCAAAAACAACGTTGGACGAGTGTATCCAGAATTTTTCTGAGTATAACATTTTAAAAGTTGGAAGGAGGGAGAACTGCGAAGTACTTTGCAAAAGATGGTCCTGTTTTATGAGGGCATCCAGAAGTCCATGCCAAGATAATTGCGAATATTGCATCATCGTCCAAATAAACTTTTGTCCAGGACCGTAGCTAAGTTTCATGAGTTTCCTGTGAAGAACAATTAATCCCTTAGGCATCTCAGCACAAAGACCAAATAATCGCCATGCTAACGATGTATTGATTGGTCAGTCAGTCAGACTTCACTAGCCGAACAGCCCCGAATGAACAACCTAAGTTGATTAAGCGCTCCTCCTTGTTTCAGATCGCATCCTGAATTGAAATAAGCTCCAGAACTTTTGAGGAATTAAAAGGGGTTAAATGGATTATCCTTGTGGTTTTCGAGCAGTGGTCGAATGACTTAGGTCTGGGTATAAGTGCATAAGGAATAATCATGTGAAGTGATGCGCCTTAAAGCAAGCCAGCTGTATTTTTGTCTTGTACTTAAAATAGGCCCTTAACCGCTGGAAACGGAACTTTCTTTCCAGAAATCATTTTGATCGAGACTCCCAGGCAATTATATATCCCTTTGTCGAGTAAAACCAACAAAAGAAGGGAATGAACCAAATCAGGGGTATTCAAAGTAATTGCAACACCGTTTCTCCTTGCTTACCTTAAACTTCTTTTTCACTTGGCTAGGACTCATGCTCACATTCAATGCTTCCACCAATCTCTGAATTTCTTTCAGTCCAAGCGAACCATCTTTATTCTTGTCAAACTTTTCGAAGGCGTCCATAAGCCACGTTATTCAGTGTCAAAGACAACAACACATATTTGGTAATGTTCTTCGATATATATCACGCGTTTATCACGCGTGACCCACGACATTTTCAGACCCTCTCTCCAAACCCCTCTCTATCATCCCTACCCCCCCCCCCCCCCCCCCCCCCCCCC
>CALNXI010004363.1:8325-27729 GCA_942486025.1 Porites evermanni
CTTTAACTCTCTCCAACCCCTACTAACCCCCTCTAACCCACTGTAATCCTTTATTACCCTTTTATAAAACATCTAACGCCTTGTAACCCCCGTAATCTCTTCTAAGCCCCTGTAACCCCCTGTAAATCTTTGTAACCTTTCGTAACCCCTTGTAAGCCCCTGTAATAACTTGTAACCCCTTGTAACCCCTTGTAACCTCCTGTAACCCCTTGTAATCCCTGTTACCCCTTGTAACCCCTTGTAACCCCTTTAAACCCCTTTTACCCATTGCAACTCACCGTGATCCTTTGTAAACAGATGTAATCCCTTGTAACCCCTTGTAACCAATTGTATGGCCCTCCACCCCTTGTAAGCCCGTGTAACCCCTTGTAACCACCTGCAACCCCTTGTAACCTCTTGTAAGCTCCTTTAACCCCCTCTAAACCCAGGTAACTCCCTGTGACCCTTTGTAAACGCCTGTAACTGCCTGTAACCCCTTGTAACCCCATATAACCCTTTGTATCCCTTTGTAACCCCCTGTAACCTCTAGTAACCCCTTTTGCCCGTTATAACCCCATGTCTTCCATGTAATCCCGTAAAACCTTCTGTAACCCCTTGTAACCCTTTGTAACTCTTTGTGACCCCTTTATTCCCTTCTAACTTCCTGTAACCCCTTCTAGAACATGAGGAGCTTAGGAGAGAAAAAAAAATCTCAGCATGTATTCCATAAAGGCGTTAACATTTCTGTCAGCAAGCAAGCGAAACATTCCATAATGGCGTTAACATTTCTGTCAGCAACCAAGTGAAACATGTCAACGCGTGTAGCCGGTTAACAGCACGACATATACTTCAGTTTAATTAGCCGCGGTCAGGAAGAACGCTGCTGGCTTTGGAAAAACATCCAAACAAGCATAATAAAGTTTTAGGAAATGCCCACGAACGAAACCCGCAAATCGCCACTTAGCACATCACGACTGTAATTTAAATCTATTATGTGTACATTTACATGTTCTGGTCTTCAATATAAGTCTGCCGAAAATAAAAATAAAAGATTTAGTTGTTGATTTGTGTTCCTGTTTGTTTTTAAAGCCCCGACTATTCCGACTAAACGATCAAAAATTTTCGTCCAACATCGTGTTGGAACTGAAGAGGACGGATTTACCGTTAAAGCCGCCTCTCTTATCGTTGCATTTAAATGGGTTTTGATGTTTGATCGTTCAGCCACCCCGTGTTGTGCATGACAAATGCGATGCTGGACGAAAATGTTTGACCGTTGGGGCAAAAAAACAAATGCGCGCTCTTTATTGTGACGTAGCCAATGGGACCCAGATCACTTGGTTATGAAAATTACGCAATGTTTACTGGTTGTACATTACGTGCCGCTACGGGGAACCTTTGATCAGTGATGTTGTTGGTTAAAAACAAGTTTATAAGTTAAATGTTCAACAAGTTGTTAATACTTTATCTGAGCGCGAAATTCAAGTTAGAAAGCACAATGAATCTTGGATCTAAATCATCTGGCGCGACTTCATCATGGACTCCGATGTCGTCGATCGCTCGATTGATCCTTGGTCGCTTTCCAGAGTTACGGGACGCGATCTCGACCCTGCAAAGCACTGGTACGTCTTGACGAAAACTTTGTGTGGAACCCGGCCAAACGCTTTTGCCAAGAATGAAATTTTTCGTCGATTTCCCGAGGAGATACGTTCTGTGCCACCAGCAGATCTCAAGCCCGCCACAAGAGGTTGTTCTTTCCACACCAGACAACCGAACAACTTATATGTTGTTTCTACATTCGGTCTTTGTGCCGGACTGATTAGACAGCGAGAGTTTCCAGCAGATGGGCTAGTAAATTCTAAGAAGATTACTACGGTTGTAGACGCGGTGAATAAAATCGCTCTCGACAGTGAAATACCGGCGGAGAGTTTTGGCGGGAATTACGAACTGCAAAAATGTCAATCGAGAATTGCCGAGCTGGAGCACGAGATGCGGGAACTGGAGAAGCATAATGAATTTCTTAATTCATTTCTGCCTTTCTCTCCTCCTTTAGCAGCTTCTTCGCCGTGTTCTTCCCTAAAAAATTGCAGCAATGACAGCCTCAACACCAGCAGCAGCGACAGCCTCCACACCAGCAGCAGCAACAACAGCAGTGTTATCGAGGAGACATTGAATGGCCCATTAGGTCCAACGTTAAAAAAGAGGAAAGTCGCAGGTGAATGCAGAAAAGTGAGCTTGGAGGTGGATGGTGTGTTGGCAAAGTACCACGCGACCCTTTCCTGTGTATTAGGCAATAGTTTTTTGCATGGTACCGATGAGGAGAGAGGGAAGGTCTCAGAAACCATATCCGAAGTGGTCAATTTGGTCATGGAGGCACGAGGAGCTAAGAAAGGACTAACAGAGCTCCTCTTGCCAACAACGCATCAGCGTCTGCTAGAAAGTATGCGAGTGCCTGATTGGGTCTTGCTCTATTTTAAGTTGCAAGCCAAATTACCAGATGCTGCATGGCAAACACTGCTCAACCTTACTCAGCTTGGAAGAAGTGGGGTAAGCTTCACCTTATATACTGTTTTGAAAATATATGTTTATTCAAGCTTAAATTAATTTACAGCCAAAAAATTCCATTTTGTTATCAACAAAGTAATTTTTGTCACACCTGAGACACTGGGTGTCTATATCATTAACTTCCCCTCACAACTCACCTTACAGAGGACGAGCCAAGGGTTTGCCGTGATGTGGTTTTGCAGAAAATTTTATTTTAAGTTACAGTATTGTGGCTTTACAAAACCAAGGGTTTGCAGTATTTAGAAATTTTCAGGTAATTTCAATGTGGTTTGCTGTGTCGTCTTTATGCATATAATTTCTGTATGGTTTTGTGGTGTTTGTACCCCCTTATGACCCACTCCATCCAGGTATGACCTCCCCCTTAAGCTCCCCAAATAATAATAATAATAATAATAATAAGTTATTGTACTCTTTCCCCCAAAAGATTACTATTTATTGTGAACTTTTAGAAACTCCCAACAGCCTTTGATCCATTCCTTCACTTTGAAATTGTTGAAATAAAATAAATTGAAAAAAAAAATACTTGTGACAATCAAAAATGGACAGTACACACAGAGAAATAACTCCATATAAGTGCCTACTGTTTTGTTTACTAATTACAAAGAAATAATTTAGATTCATGTCTAAAATTTTGATGTACTAGTATTTTTGCTTGTTTTCAGCGTGCCAGTGACACTGCAGTTCTCTTGACCAAAAATGAGATCAGGGCAGTAAAAAAGCTAGTTTTTAAGGTTGTACGTACAACCCTGTCTATTAAAAAGATGGACACTGACTTCCATTCCTGTGGTGTGGACCTTGCCTCCGTATTGGTTTGGGCAATAAGAGAACAACGTCTGTATTCTCCAGATATAAGCGACCTGATGGAGTTTAACATAAAACTTGATGGACGCTCACTTGGAGGTAAGAATGGTGACACTTTTATTGTGATGCACAATAAGCCGCGTATGTGTTTTTCTTAGCACCTACTGTGGCTTAACAAAGAATTACATTGAAGTTATTTTAAAAAAAATAATATGTATCATTTCAATCATGATTGAAAATTTTGGGAAACTTCTCACCTTTTTGATTGATTGTAAAGTTAAATGTTTGTTTGCTACTTTTTAGGCAGGAATCAAGTGGCTGCTGGGCTTATGCCTATAGACTTTGAAAACAAAAGCTCACAAAGTGCCCTTTCTGTGTATCCATTGGCTATTGCCAATTGTCAGGAAACGAGGTTATGTGGCCATCATTATAATTATGATAATACATATTTACTCATCATCTTTTAACAAACTTGCTGTTGAACCTGTCCTCTGCATGTACTGATAATTAAGTCCTTAAGCTGGTATAATGAGTATGTGGTTAAATAAACAAGTAGTGCTGCATGTTGAAAGCAGGATTAACATAATCCAGGATAAGCAAAAAATTGATCCAGGGTGAAACAGCCATGAGTTCGTAGAATAAGAGTGGTTTAAAAGTTATTCCTCCATCTCTGTTTGTCCTTTCAATTAGAAGACTGTCAGTGACAGTCTTTAATCCCCAAGTGTGAATTATCAACAAAAATTAAATGTGAATTATCAACAAAATTATTATTACTATTATTATTTATATTACTATTATAAATCATATTATTACAATTATCATTATTATTGAATTATTATTATTACCGGTAATGTTATTGAATTCTTCCCAATCTTTTCTTTACTTATTGTAGAGAGGAACTAAGACAACTGATCTCTAATTTGAATGCCCAGAAAGACGAAATTAAAAAGAATGGAATCATTGTAGATGGAAAAAAGTACTACATCAACTTTACAGGTATTATGATATGGTTCAAAAGTAAAATGCACTATTGTACTATATAATGTAAGACAGGCTGCATAATTAATTTGAGCATTTTACTATTTGGAAAATGTGAATCTCTTAACTAGTCTTCTTATAGGAGGTGGTTGTTATTTGTTTTTGCACTGATCGGAGTAAATGAAGTGGTACAGTCGACTCCCAATAACTCGACCCTCCAAGGGAAATAGCAAAAGGTTCGAGTAAAATAACATGGGTAAAATAACATTGGAAAATGACCTGAGAGGAAACGAAAATTGGTTCGAGTTCTTGGAAGTCGGCTGTCTAACACAAGAAGTGGATCTTTGATAGGATACCATGTACTGCACATAGGAAGTAAATAAATAAGAGCAATAATGACGTTAACTCTTCATACTGCCACATTTCAGGTCCATTTTACTTTCCTTCATTGTCATTTTTTCCTGATGAAAAGTTTTTATTTGCAGTTACCCTTGACTACAAAGCTCTTCTACTTTTACTGCAAAAGGGTGATGATGAAGACTTTCTTCTTGGTGGGAAAGGGTATGATGAATTCTGCGCTTTCTGTGATGCCATAAGGGTAAGTATACGAAAATATTTGAGATTGTTACCCAGATTTGATTTGTATGTCTTATTTCCCAGTACATACCTACTTAAAGATGATTTCACCCATGATTAGCTCCAAAAGGGGAATTGTTAAATACCAATTTTTAATTATTCAAATTAATGTGTTTGATCTCCAGGGATGCACATGTCATGGAGTTGAGCCTGATGAAACCTGCCTTGACTGTTTAAGATCTAAAGCTAACATTGGCAGGTAATTAAGAGATCATGTTTTAAGAGTCTGTCTGGTTTCTTGATCTTCAGAAACAAATTGCAATATCTGTTTTCTGAATATGACTAGTTTTTTGAGTAAAAAGAGCAACAACTGCAGCAACAAGTCAATTCATACCAAGAACATGACTGAAAGGAGAGCACAAACATTCATGTAGGGAAAAACAGGAGATAATGAAAAAAAAAATGTGATACGTACCTTCATTTTCAACAAATAAAATTGTATGTGACAGCATAACTATTTCCAGCCCCGTCAAAATGGCAATTTTGCCACTTTTATTGGAGTATTTGCCACCTACTGAACATATTTTTGTTTTATTGATAAACCAAACAAGTTTAGGCCTATAGAATGCTGCCTGCTTTAGTTTGCTTACCTAAATACTGTAAAACATTTTGACCAGGCTAGTTGCTGTCATGATTTTACAGATTGAGGAATGGTGTTGTGTAATTTAATCTTAAGGCCTACAGGTCTAAGAGATGACCTCACATTTCTGTTGGAAGAAGAGCTCAGCAACATCAATCTTTGTTCATTGCATTGCGAGATGCGTAACTGTGAGCAGCTTCTGGGCTCACTGGGACTGTTTGCTCACCGTGTTGGCTCTTTGGACTCTCTCAATAAAGCCTTGTCTGACCATGGGCCAGAAAGCTGCAAAGGCTTCCCTCGGGTGACAGTTAAACTAAAACCTGGCCAGCAAACAGAAGTGGAGAGGCACAACATCAAAGTAGCATCCTTTTCAGGTTGGCTTACTGAAAATTTGCTGCAGTTGTTCTTTAATAGGGACCAATTTTTTTTTAAATTTACATGATTTCTGATAACTTTTAGAGAAGATTATTTACTTTTTCAAAAAAGAAAACTGCTGCCAACCGTCTTATATTTCAGTAACGACAGTCTTGTAATGCATATAATAATTTGACCCAGCCTCAATATTATTAGACATGTAACATGTCTTTCTGATAAAAATTTGCTGCAGTTGTTCTTTAATAGGGACCAATTTTTTTTTAAATTTACATGATTTCTGATAACTTTTAGAGAAGATTATTTACTTTTTCAAAAAAAAAAACTGCTGCCAACCGTCTTATATTTCAGTAACGACAGTCTTGTAATGCATATAATAATTTGACCCAGCCTCAATATTATTAGACATGTAACATGTCTTTCTGATACTTAGACAATGTTTTGTGAGTGAAGGAGAAACAGAGAAGAACTCCTCAGTATTTGAAAATCCAGCTCAAAACCATTAATGTAAATGAGAAACACATTTCAGGGTTGTCTTGTTTGAAAACTGGCAAGTCGACTACGACATCAACAAGACGACTTAGTAGGAAATGGTCCTACATGTATATACATATATTAGTACACTGTCTTAAAAAATTTAAACCTGTTGTGATAGTCTGATATTATGGGTTTTGTAAATTCATCACATTTTTGTTATAATAATAATAATAATAATAATAATAATTATTATTATTATTATTATTATTTCTTTTGTTTTTAATATTGTTATTAAATTCACTAAATTTCATGGTTGTTTTACAGGATCATTTGAAAGAGAAGTTCTCAAGCATTTTGAGACCATTGTGGAGAGATCACTGCCAGTGGACAAAGTAACAAATTATTACCAACAGTGCCCTGGTTCTGGAAAGCAACTTATCTTAGATTATGTCACATTCTTTGAAGAGCGAAAAATGGTTGGTGCACCATGGACAACATTTAATGTGATGACAATGCAATGATCATGTCAATCGTTAAACAGCTTCTGCCATTGTTTTGTCATTACACCCTCTTTGCCACCTTTACATGACTTTGTTACAAATTAAGCTGGCAGTCTTTCTGTCTTTTTCTTCATCAAAAGAACATGGTATCTTAAGATGTTTCTGCCTGTTCATGATCTTTAATATTGTTGGCTTCTTTTCCCTTTACAGCTGGATATGTGCTGACCACTCATGATTAAAGTATTAGTTTCCATGCTTTTTTTACTATTAAGTTGTCTAATTTTTTGCAGTACATCACTGACCTGCTGGAATGTGGAGAAATAACTCGTGATTATGGTGTTAAACAGGAAATGGCTAAAATTGAGGAAAATAGTGGTAAGAATTTAAAAATCTTAAATGGTATCTGGATTTGCAGCACTACAGCAGTGGGGCTCTACATATCACTTAATCAGTTAAGTGACTTAATTATATTACTTTCTGGCAAGGGTTCAACTTGTTCATAAAAATATTTTAACAAGTTCCTGCATGTGTTAATTTTTAAAGGGAATAACATTGAAACAAATTTACACACATTAATTATTTTAGATTTTGAAAAGTTTCTAACCAGTCGAAGAGAAGAATGGGAGACAAGACAAAAGGAGGTTGAGGCAAAGTTCCTGGAGTTAAGTAGTTTGTCAGATAAACTTGCAGCTGTTCCAAGTGAGCCTAAGAAGAGGAAGAGGAAAGCAAAATCAGATAATTGCCCTCAAGTGCAGCAAGATCCTTTTGCATCCTATGCAGCTGAACTTCAAGTTTGTTTTTTCAGAAAGGTAATTTTATATTATTAATCAATTTTTATAAGGTTTTTTATTATTGTGTGCTGTTAATACTTTCATTTTTCAACAAAATTTATTTTTTTTCTTGATTCATAAATCCAGATCAAGCACTCTCATCATTATTAATTTATTGGTTTGCAAAATTTACTTCCTTTAATTTTTTGGTCAGCATTGTAACATGGAATTGTTTGCCTCTCAGTCATTGTCATTTTGTTTTCGACCTGTGCACTGGAATTAAATCAAAGAGTGATCAACCAGAAAACAAAACTTGAAATAAATATGCATTTAAAAATGCCTCCCTGGAAATTGACTTAAGAGTGCAGTACTTTTGTTAGAGATTGTATGTAAAGGTTCTGCATTTTTGGAAATATTCCTCTTTCATTTTCCAAAAAGGTCTGCAGTGACTGGAGGGATATTGCGTTGACGATCCGTGACAAAGTATTTGCTGAAGATGAAGAACAGCTTATTGATATACATGATGTTAAGGTGAGCTGTTCTGTGATTTATTTTGGTAATATAATTTCTGATCTGTGATATGTGTAATAATGTACGTTGCAGCATAGAACTGTTTTTTTTTTCCTTATTTTTCGAACCTATTGTCCACTGTAACTGTTTTTTTTTGGGGTACTTTATTAAAAAACTTTTTTTTTAAATTTTTTAGTGTAAAGAGTGGGGGTTCCTTTTAAAAAAGCTATTTGGCATGCATCTTGGCACAGGGGACTATGGCCACCTGGTTATTGATCACAGTGCAATGCTGCTGCGCAATTTCCGTTCACTGTACAAGTATTCTGGGCAAGGTTTTGAGTCGTCCCACAAACTACACCGTAATCTGTACTCAAAGGCAACCAATCATGATTCATCTGCACCAGGACAGTCATGTAAGACTTAGATAGTCACATTAACAAGCTTTAGTTCATGTTTTTGTAATTGTAGTTTTCCTTTTCATTTTGTAACTTTCCATTTATTTTGTAATAATGTACTCATCATCATTTTCGAGTTATGTTAATGTCAACTTACAAAACTAAAGCTGGGGAGCCTTAATTAACATAAGCTTCATAGTTTTGTCTAGGCCTCCTTGCCATTGTTATCTCTATTCTTCTTATTCTTCTTATATTAATATATGTTATTGTAGTGCAGCAAAATAAAAATAAACAAATAAATAAACAAATGTTTATGCCGCTTTTATGTTATATGTAGCAATTTGTAAACATTTTTTAAATGAACACATTAGGCCACAATGCCCACATGTCTTCATGGGCAGTTGTTACACGTGCTTACAAAATGCGACAACAAATTTGAGTGCCTCATTAAAGGGAAGCTTTTGATTCGTAAGCTCAAACCCACCTTACAAATTTTGTAATTAAAGGTATCTAAAAAGAAAATTTACATATAGTAAAAATTTCACACTAATTGCTCTTTTTGTATATATCATTTCAGTGGATCAAATTCTTACCCACTGGTTTTCAACCATGCTGTTGTCATTAAGATATACTTTTCGTGAAGCCAAGAACTGCATTATGCTTGGTGAGTTTGATATGCATTTTGATGCCTGGTGATGGTAAAGATGACAAATATATATGTTGTAGTTAATTTTTTATCTCAGGTAACTTTTATTTTTCTTTTGTTTTTGGGTATGTTAATGTATGCTAATGAAGTTTGAACAAAAGAAAAATAAAAATTACCTGAGATAAAAAATTAACTACAACATATATATATCTGGACAAACCTTCAAATAGTCTAATTGAGTAATATTTTGCACTTAAAAAAAAAGTTCTTTATTAATTTTTATAAATGTTGTAATACTAATATTGTTTGGGCACAAATGCAACAGATTAAATGCAAGGATCATAATTAATTTATCTGCAATCATTATATCCACATGTCAAAATCATTTCATGATAAATTAAGAAAATTATACTTACCCTTCACATTTCATTCCTCCCTCCTAGAAAGCATATCATCCATCATGACATTGTGCGAAGACAGTAATTTGCTCATTATGTTTCATTCCATTTGCTTTAGGAAAGAAAAAGTTCTCCTTCCGTGGATCTGGATGGAAGGCAATTAGCACTGCCAACTGGTCCCAGGAGCATAAGGATTGGATTTTAACAATAGACAATTTGTTTACTCAGCTATTGGGTGAAGACTTCTTGAGGTATGTTTATGATAAAGACAAGGGAACAAGTGTTGATGAACACATTCTTTCAACCCTTGTTGATTACAATCATGATCAGTGGGAGAGTGAATATTTAAGCCAGCCAACAACAGCAATGCAAGACATGCCTTCAAAGGGTCATGGTCCCAAACATCCTACACAGGATACTTCCCAAAAACCTCCCAAAAAGATCTGCCTTGAAAATGAAACCTCCCAAAAGAAGGTTATTATCCTAGATGAAGATGACACTGAGGAGGCAAACTGCTCCAACAATGGCAGTGAGATCAACTGTCTTCTGCCATATCTACAGCATCCACTAGAGCTGAACTAGCTGCACTAGCCACTTTAATTCCCCCAGTATCCTCTTTTACTGGTTCCCTATCCCCAATGCTTGGTCAAGGAGCTGGTAGTGATTTGTTATTTACAAATCCCTTCTGTGTGGTTCAACGTCCATGCCAAGCAGTCATTGAAAGAGCTGAAGCTCTCCTAACAGATGAAAGGAAAAAAGGTAACAGTCCATTTGGTGTTGTTATACCAGGGCTAGGCCAGTTCTCTAAACAAGGCTTGAGAATTCTGAAAAAGTTTTGTGCTATTTCTGAAACAAAACACAAGGTATCTTCAGAAGCTAGGTGGCTCAGTGATGTAAATTGCACACAAAGAGAGCTGGAATGTCTTCAAACAGTTTTATGGAACAAACCAACAGGAAGTCGAATTCTGGTATGTGACCACAAGGCTATTGATGTCCTTTCTTTCTCAGATCTTACTGAAGAAAGGTACATTGATAGCTTTGTTATTGATGTTTCCATAAGCAAATACATTGAAGAAAGCTACTTAAAAGGGCAAGAGGACACATTGTATTTACCAACTGATATTTTCCAGTGGATGCAGGTCCAAGACAAAGGTTTCAAACTTAGGAAGTTAAAAGAGAGGGCTTCCCAGGTTGCTCTGTTTGAGAATGTGTGTCAAATATTGGTGCCTGTCTTCATGGTGAACCACTGGGGCCTTATCTATGTCAATTTTTCTGATAAACATTTGTATTTTGATGATGGGCTTACCTCTGTGGTGCCTCAAGTAGCCCTTCCATTGGTCAAAGATGCTTTGGGTCTCCTTCTTGAATTATTCCCTGGTCACCCTTCCCTACAAACAAAGTTTTGGCACTCCATCGAAGGCTTTGTGCGATTTGGAATGCCTTCACAGTTGCCCATTGATGGTAAAATGATTGGTGTTGGCAGTTGTGGGATTGGGGTCATCATGGCTGCCAGAGACTTCATCAGGAATGGACCAGCAACTGTCAACAATATCAAGTGGAGATATTCCAACATGGATAACCACAGAAAGGAACTAATGTTGCAGATCCTTAGATGGGCTGGATATGATTGTTAAATCTCCCAGAATTTCTTTTTCTCCATTATGTGCTCAACCTTGCATGATGTATGCCTGAGGGTTCCAGTTTTTACCAACCCTGTGCTCTCCTGTGTAGTGTATACCTGAGGGTTCCAGTTTTTACCAACCCTGTGCTCTCCTAAGTAGTGTATACATGAGGGTTCCAGATTTTACCAACCCTGTGCTCTCCTGGGTAGTGTATACCTGAGGGTTATAGATTTTACCAACCCTGTGCTCTCCTGGGTAGTGTATACCTGAGGGTTATAGATTTTACCAAACCTGTCCTCTCCTGGGTAGTGTATACCTGAGGGTTCCAAATTTACCAACCTTATACTCTCCTGGGTAGTGTATACCTGAGGGTAAGTCACTATTTTTCCTCTCCGTTGAGACTGTCACCTTGCCGTGGTGGAGGGGCTTGAGCGTCTCTATGACCCTGAGGCCTATAAAGACAGTGATGTACAAACATCTAGTCAAGGTCAAAGGAGAGAGTCCAGACCAAGAGCAGTCTCCTGTGACTTACACAAACCATTACTTTGCATTCTCTTCAATCAGTTCTGTACTCTTGGGGTATAGTAGATTCTTGCAGATGTGCTTTAATCAATCCCCTGGTATCCTGGGTAGAGTATACCTGAATGCTACAGTTAACATACAGAAAGTCTCTAATCAATCCTGTAGCCTCCTGGGTAGTGTATACCTGAATGCTACAGTTAACATACAGAAAGTCTCTAATCAATCCTGTAGCCTCCTGGGTAGTGTATACCTGAATGCTACAGTTAACATACAGAAAGTCTCTAATCAATCCTGTAGCCTCCTGGGTAGAGTATACCTGAATGCTACAGTTAACATACAGAAATGCTTTAATTAATCTTGTAGTCTCCTGGTTAGAGAACCCTGGGAAAAGTACATGTATACTTTAAAGTTGCAAACAGCTGACCTGCCTTTAGTTATAAAACAAGCCACCATTATGACTTTGTCTAAACCCTATTCACTGAGCTTGCAGTTGAAGTTAAAAAGAGGTAATGTACTCTATTCTATCACGGTTTTTTTTTTGCTGTTTGTTTGTGTTTGTTTATAATGATCTTGGGTATAACTTTTTTGGGAGGTTCAATATTTTATGGACTTACGTATTTTTTAATGGTAAGAAGTTCCCACTTGAAAGTAGATATTTTGGTAGAGTGAAACTATTCTTTTTAGGAACATTGAAAGGGACTTTGTTGCTAGCAAATTGGATGGATGGTGACATTAATGCATTAACCGTTTTCTGATCATTTTTTCTTATTCATGCTGTGCAGATGAGAAATGTCTAACTGGTAGTAGACGTATGGAGGAATATTATTGTACCGCATTGATCAATCATGCTAAGAGATGAAGCTGCACAGTTTTAGAATAGTAGGAAGCGCAGTGGTCACACGTTTCCCATTCCAGGCATTTTCCACAAGTGGCTGTGTTTGTTTCGGGGTATGTGTTTTTTTTTACATTATTTACTTTTTGCCTTTATGTTTCCTGTTTTTTTATCCTTATTGCCCCAATGATGCTTTTCAGGACAGTTGTATCCCTGTTTGACTTGGCATCGTACAAAAACGGTTAAGAGAAACAAGATTATGTGTCAAAAATTTTATTTACGTCCGTGTGTCTGAAAATTCAGTTTACGACGTTTACAGCAGTTTTAAAGTTAACATGTAGTATGCAGTTCAGTTTTTACACGATAAATTCCTTAACTGAACTGGTGTTTAAGTATTATTGACAACAACCAACGAAACATTTTTTTTAACTTTGACTGTATGGAACGGCCATGAACGTTTAGTCCAAACCTTCAAAACTATACAAGTTGAACACGGCTTACATATAGTCTAATGCACATCTTTCCTAAATGTACAGTGTTGTAAAGATTTGGCCACCAAATAAGGTCTACTTCGCGGGTAGCGCGACCCTCTCCAGGCCCAACTACTAAATTGCTGATGCATGTGATCCTGGTTTTCGGTGCCCCTCCATGGGCTTTGCTTTTGGCAGCAAGGAGGGCTTGTCTGGGATCATACTCCTCTTCATCGCGCTCTGTTATTTCTAGTTGCCCGTTCCATCTTACTCGTTCTTTTAGCGAAAGAATGTTTTGTCTTGCGAAGGCTTCATGAAATTCGGTCAGGTCAAAGAAGCGGTAAGTGACTTTTCTTGTGGAGGAACTGAAAATAGGCGCCCGCCAATGGTGCTGGCTCCTAACAGCATGGGGTTGTGGATTTTTGAGGTCTTTTAGTAACTGCTGAAAATATTTCGCCGGAACCATGTTGAATTCTAAAGTTTGCCAATTTCCTGTGGAAGAAAATCGTGAAAGAGAAAACGTTATTTATATGTTTCAATTTAATAACTCACTGCGCATCAAACTGTATGAGCCTTCCTGTGAACTTTTAGCGTTATTGGGTGGGGCTGTTATTCCATAGTAGTAAGGGTTCATTTATGCAAGTGCTTTACCGGCAAATAAACGCACGCGCTGATAGTAGAGTAAACGAGAAATTCACATTCGCTGTTTACGAAGGAAGAATCAGTCTTGCACTTAAAATGTATGACTATTAAGAATTCGAACGGGTGTAGTGTAATTCTGAATTTTGAAAGTTACAATGTTCGCCAAAATACCACGATGTTAAGCAGCGCAAAGCCTTCAACCCACCAATCTAGTGTATACAATCAGATGATTTAAGTTAAGTCAGTAGCGCAATCATATTTCAAGATTATCTGCACTTAAGCATTTTCTTTTACTTGAAGAGGACAATGCCAAAATAAACACACAATGAAGCCAAATGCCAGTTTATAAAACGCGTTGATGCATGAATTAACGCAAATCAGCCACGTGTGCACGTGAGTTTTACCTCCCTCCTAAGTTTTCCTTCAAAACCAACTTAATGTATTACCCCGCCTACCCACTTTTGCTACTAGATTGAACTTACTTTTATGCCTCTGATGGTGAATTCCATTCAAGCGTTCCACAACTCCTGTCAACCACGTTTTATATTCGCCTTGTACAGCGGGAGATCTGATTGCTTGAGCTTCTACCAGCTGCACTACTTTATCGTCATGAAAGAAAAAGACTCTTTTCGGAACTTGACTGTTTGCATGGCTTTTCTCAAAGTGCTTAACAAGCGCTTGAAATGTTTTAAACTTTTTATAGCATTCGTCGCAACGTAAATATGTATCAGCCATGCTAAACAACGTGCGATAATACGGACGTGATCGGGAATAGCGTCAACTTCCTGCGGTTTTATTGTTACCAGGTTCGTTGTTAAAAGTTTGACCAATAATATGCAGGGGCGGATCCAGGAATTTTCACCATAGGATTTCCTAAATTATGGCCTCCCTCCCGTTCACATGTTTTACTTTGAATTTAGGTGTAGGCAGAGGGTGGGGGTAATAGTCCACAAATTATTCCATGTTTTTCCTTAACGTCCCCAAGACTGAAATGAAAAAAGCTATAATGCCGCACACCTAAAATACTTAGTTATTTTCAGTAAAGATACCCCAGTGATACCATATTACTGATTTAAAACAAATCAAAACCCGCGGGACGATCCGGGAACTTCATATGCCATAAAATGCATATGATTAGGTAACATATACTTAGCAGTTACGAGGTGTTGGTTCTACCAGGCAAATGTTGCACGTGTTTATTCTATCGTAGCATTTTTAGTTACAGCGCTTCGCCAGTAAAATTACATAACTCTAAGGGGCATTTACATTTTAGTTTATTTTTGGGCGGGGGGGGGGGGTCCGCGCCCCTATTTCCTTCGCCTGGATCCACCACTGGATGCCGGGATATTTCCGTTTTTTCGATAAAACAAAGCTTTTTTGTTTTCAAATTTCTACAAAGTCCGTCCCACGCCGATCGTTTTTTTCTGAAAGCAAACATGTCCTCCAACAAAAAGAGGAAACAACAAAAAAAAGAGTTTTCAAAACAACGACAAAATAATTAAAAGAATTTTTTTTTTATAAGTTATGTATGCTGCTACCATTGTTTTATTGTTCTTTGTTTTTATATTTATAGAAACACCCCCGCAAAACTAAAAAAAAAAATTTTATTTTATAGGGTCTTTTATTATTTTAAAAGTATTTTTTTTGTATGGGGAAAGGGTTTTTTTTTTTTTTTTTTTTTTGGGGGGGGGGGGGGGGGGTCCGCGCCCCTATATCCTTCGCCTGGATCCACCACTGGATGCCAGGATATTTCCGTTTTATCGATAACACAAAGCTTTTTTGTTTTCAAAATTCTACAAAGTCCGTCCCACGTCGATCGTTTTTGTCTGAAAGCAATCATGGACTCCAACAAAAAGCGGAAACAACGAGAGAAAGAGTTTTCAGAACAACGACAAAATTATTACAAGAATCTAAGAAAGGAGCAAAAGAAGAAAAAAAAGAAGAGAATGAAAAATGAAATGAAAAACAAGTTAAGAGCAGAGGTTGAGGTCGTTGAGCTGAAATCAAGAACTACACGTGGTGCAACAAATGTGCTTCCTCCTGCCACGAAAGAAGGACCGAAGAGAAAAAGAAGGCTGGAGGATTCCGAGAAACATTTGCCCCGGGGTAAAAGGATGGTCTCGGCATCTCTTCAACAAGAGAGAGAAAAGAAACAGAAAAAAAGCGAAAGACAAATTTTAGTTCCGGCGGTCGGTCCAAAAGCATCCATCGACAGTCCGGATTTAAAGGAACTGGCGAGAGAAAATTTGACCCGTAAAAGCGGGGCTCGGTCTATCGGCAGTGGCACTTTTGGGAACTGCTACCTGGGAAAGTACCGCGGCATTTCTGTTGTAATTAAAGAATACAAAGATTTAAGCAATTCTCGTAACAACAGCCATCATGATAGTTTGTCCCGTTTACAAATGGAGGCAAAACACGAAGCACGTGTTCTGCGCAAACTTGGGGATCATCCAGGAATCCCACTTCTGTTTGGGGTTTCCCTGAAAGAAGTACCTGTCAGCATCGTGTTAAAGTTTCATGGGGACGGTGAAGAGAGCCTTACAGTTTTCAAAGCCGCAAAAACTGAAAAAGTTTCCGAACAGAAAGAATGGAATCGGATACTCCATGATACAGCGAACGCTCTGGAGCACATTCATGGATGTGGATTTGCACACAACGATTTGAAATCGAATAACGTTGTTTTAGAGAAGCGACAAGACAAATGTCTCCACCCGGTAATCATTGACTTTGGCAAGAGTGTAGCGTTCAGCAAAGCCAAGAATCCTGTCCCCAAACCATCGTATTTGAAAGATCAGTACAAGAACAGTTACATTGCTCCTGAACTTATCGATGGCACGGGGAAACCTTCAATAAACAGTGACGTGTACTCACTAGCTTTCATGATCAAATCCGTTTATGGAATTTTAAAGTTCAAAAGCATTGGGATTGTAAAGGAAGGTTTATCTACGGTAGCTGCAAAAAGACCGTCGGTCTCGGAAGTGAAAGCGGCTTTACGTGTCGCTGTTTAGTTTATGCAGTCCCAACATATTCTCTTTTATTTTTTCTAAGTAATCCGGTGGCCTCTTAATTTAGTAATTGACGAAATTTGGCCAGGACTATTTTGTTTAGCTACGAGGAAAATATTATGACATGAAATAATCTGATAACAAAGAAATATCAAAATCATATCACGCGGCACGTGTATGTTTCCGTTGAGACCCATTACGGCTTTGTAATGATTTGATGCCTTTTAATTTAGTTAAGGCTTTTGATAAATTTGGTATTGAGTACAGTAAAAGGAGCTGCTTTATAAAAAATTAATGTCTTTCACACAGCGGCGGGCCTAATCCATAGCATATTACCGGTCACAAAATCTAACTGCTCAAGATTAAAAAGCCGCTAGAAAAACTTTTAAGCCGTTTTGTTATTTAAACCGTGATAGTCTGTGTATCTTAGTTTTATAGTTTGTCTTGGGGGAGCAGTTTTCGAAGAGTTGGATAATGAAAACGTGTATATATCATTGGACTTTGAAAAATTATGTTTGACACCCCTTTTTCATCAACGTATAGTACTCGTAACTAAGATTCAGGCGGAAAACGAAAAGGAACAGTGTTAAACATGCGTAATCATTTTTCTCTCAATAAAATGGTCATAGTGCTAACAAGTATTGTGGAGATTAAAAATGCTTTATCGGAAATTGCGGTTACTTTCATTTCAGATTAGGGTAGCTTGAATTACTTTTTTGTGGGCGATTTCTTGAAGTCCTAGGGTGTTCAGCTAACACCTCAAGAGACCGAGAGGTGTCAGACACTGGCTTTGAATTACTTATGCAAATTAGCTGGCTGCACATTCAATGTGCAGCCAGCTAATTTGCATAAAATTTTTTCACGCATCAAAGCTCGTCATGCTCTACCACCCTGTAATCCCTCATTACCCTTTGTAACCCCTGTAACCACTTGTAACCCCCTCTAACCCCTTGTAACCCCTTGTAACCTCTTGTAACAACCTGTACTCCCTTGTAACCCCCTCTAACCCCTTCTAAGCCCCTGTAAGCCCTTCGCATCCCATGAAACCCCTTGTAACCCCCGTAACCTCTTGTAAACCCCTGTTACCCTATGTAACCCCATTTAAGTTCCTGTAAACCCTTCAAGCCCCCATGTACCCCTTGTAACCCTCTTTAACTCCTTGTAACCCCATGCAATTCCTTGTAAGCAACTGTAACACCTTCTAACTGCTTGTAACCCTATGTAACCCCTTGTAACACCATTTAACCCCCTGTAACCCCTTCTAATCCCTTGTAACACCTTGTCACCCCTTGTAACCCCAAAGTAAAACCCTATAACTCCGGGTAACCCCATTAAAACCCCTGTAACCCCGTGAAACTCAATAAAACCCCATGTAACCTCCTGTGACCCCTTGTAACCCCTTTTAACCCTGCAACCCCCTGTTACCTACCGTTACATTCTGTAACCACCTGTAACCCCTTCTCACCCCTTCTAACCCCCTCTAACCGCTTGAAACCCCGGGTAACTCCTTGCAACCCACTGTCACGCCTTACAACCCCATGTAACCCCTTGTAAGCATCTGTAACCCCTTGTAACCCCTTATAACCCTATTTAACCCTTTCTAAGTCCCTGAAACCCCTTGCAACCCTCCGTATCCCTTGTAAGCTCATGCAACCTTTTGTAACCCCCTATAACCTATTGCCACCAATTGTAACCCCGGTAACCCCTTGTAACTTCATGTAATCCCTTGTACCACCTTGTAACCCCCTGTAATCCTTTATTACGATTTGTAGTCCCTTTAACCCCTTGTAACCCCCTTTAACCTTTTCAAAGCCCATGTAACCCCTTGTAACCCCTGGTAACCCCTTGTAACCCCTATAACACCATCTATCCCACTGTAACCCCTTTTAACCTCTTCTAACCTCTTCTAAGCCCCTGTAACTTCTTGTAACCCCCTGTAACCCCTTGTAACCTCATGTAACTCCCTGTAACCCTTTGTAACCCACTGTAACCCCTTTTAACCCTATGCAACCTCTTGTAACCCACTGTAACCCTTTGTAACCCCCTGTAATCCTTGTAACCCCCTGTAATCCTTGTAACCCCCTGTAAGCCCTTGTAAACCCCTGTAAGCCGTTGTAACGCCCTGTAACCTCTTGCAGCCTCCTGTTACCCTCTCTAACCCCTTGTAGCCCCTTGAAGTCCAATGTAACCCGCTATAACCCCCTGTCACCCCATGTAATTCCCTTCAACCCTTGTAACCCCCTGTTACCCTCTGTAACCTTCCTTAACAACCTGTAACCGCTTGTACCCCCTATCACCTCTTCTAATCCTTTGTAACCCCTTATCACTCTTTGTAACACCCTGTAACACCTTTTAATTCCTTGTAACCCCAGGTAACCTCTTGTAGTGCCGTGTAACCTCTTGTAACCCCTTATATTCCCTGTAACCTTTTGCAACCTACTGTAACCCCATGTAACCCTTTGTAACTCCCTGCGACCCCTTTCTAACCCTGTCTAACCCTTGCAATCCTTCATTACCATTTGTGGCCCCTTGTAATTCCCTGTAACCCCTAGTAACCCCTTATAACCTCTTGTAACCGCCTCTAACCCACTGTATCCCCTTGTAACCCCCTGTAACCTCTACTAAAACCTTTTGCCCGTTGTAACCCCATGTCTTCCCTGTAATCCCTTGTAACCTTCTCTAACCCCCTGTAACCCTTTTTAAATAT
>CALNXI010004364.1:0-20000 GCA_942486025.1 Porites evermanni
CGCGTTACGGTTTCGTTACACATTCTATAGACCGCAAACCAAGAGACTGAGGGCTCGCAAGATCGGCTTACAGTATAAAATACGGAAAGGGAGGAAACAAATTTGGGGCCAATTTTCGAATCCCTGAAACTCAAATGGAATTGAATGAAATCACCTGATTTTACTAACCTGATTTAGAATTCTTATGTATTTGCCAAATACTGTAGGAAAATGGCATAAAAAAGTGTTCAAATTCATTTTCTGTGACCGAAATTTACGCCTTCGAGATAGCGCTTTCGTTCGCTGTGCACCACAACAGATGGTGATGGTTATGATGTAGTAAAGTAAATGTGCTCAAGATCGGAGCAATAAAAGGGAAGCCTACACGACTTTTGCCTCATGCCAAAATGCTGCTCCTTCCAGTAAAGTTTTTTTCCTCTGCTGGGTAGATTATGCTGTGGAAGGTTCTACAGCAAATGTGATTTTAGCGGGGATTTTAGCCGCATGTTTCACACTTAGAGGTCATGACACGTCATATCGATTTACTGTGGTTTTTGTTTCTGGTCGGCAGGATTTGCCCTCTGATGCGAGCGCATTTTCTTTGACCTCTTTTGAAGTGTAAAGCTTTTTATTACGGCTGAACAAGGGTTCCAATTTTCTCCAAAGTGCCGTCTGGATCTGAATAACTAAGCTATTTCCTTTAGTCAGTGAATGTAATGTTTTTCTTCAATGCTGTATCATGCTAGTCCCAGCTTGTTAGTTTTGTTTGAAGAATGTTAAATTATTACGGATAGTGATTTACAGGTCGTGTGTACTCTTGCAATAAAAAGTGACACTGAGTAGAGCGGACGCACAAGGCAACTGTAATATCATCATGACTGTGTCATTCTTCGGTGGTCCAACTATATTACATCTTGCATCTTTGGCTGTGCGTTTTGCGACTACTGGGAAGCCTTCGCCCAAGCAAAACCTGCTTAAGACATCAAAGACTGTTGAAACGTACAACAAATGTCCAGTCTTGAAAGATCTTTAAAAAGAGATCTTTAAAACTCTCTCCGCTGCTGATGTTTTGATTCTCGAATTAGCAGCGTTCTGTTGCTTTTGCGTTTCCGGTCTCATTCACTTCCGTCACCAAGTGATGCGGTTCACAGCAAATGAAGTCACGTGGTACAAGTTTCCTCCCTTGTCCTTTCTTTTACTCGGCACTTCGTGCCTCGGTCGCCTTTCGGGCGACTTGCAGTGCGCCAGCGAGGATATGGCTTGCGGTTATTGATTTTCAAAAGTCAATCTGGGTCAGATAAGAAGTGAGGAAGTCATTTACAGTAGATTTATAAAGATCCCATTGGGCTAATTAATGGTGCTAAGCGACAGGTATAGACATTTTTCAAGGTAAGTAATTCATTTATTCACACGAAACTCCTCTGGACCCTGTGGCCCAAAGGATTATGTGGGTCTTGGAAAAATTTGATCTGATATTTTGAACTATTAAAAAGACGCATTTGTTATGAGTCTCCCTTGAGTGATATTTGCTTGTTATGTTTCCATTTGGCAGTTTTCAAGTCTTCGCTTATACTATGTAATAATTTACTAGCATTTTTAACGCTTTTTAAGCATTTATACTAAGATCTTATTTTGCTTCTTCTTCTTGTAACATTTCTTAGCTTTGCAAGAGACATTCGAAATGTGATAGAGCAAGCAGGAGTTGTTGGAATCAAGCAAATGATTCTTACAGGGAATACCCTACAGATGAGCCAGTCAGCTGTCCTTCAAGCCAAGGCATAAAGATAGTTTTTCCATCTTTACGGGGTCTAGTGGGTCCGTAATCGATTTGTGGCAATTCATCTGGAGGCAGCTGTTTAAGCTTGTTCAGGCGGTTCTGATTCATGGTGCTTTTTAGGTAGTTTTTGAGTCGTCGGAGGGTAGAAATGTGCGTTTGCGGTCTGAAGGCGCCGAAGTCAACAATCGTAAAAGTGTTTTCGGTACCACCCCCCCCCCCTTCCCTTGCCCCCCCGCTCCGCCGCCTATGCCAAAATATTGTTATAAAAAACAATACACGTTGTCTTAAATCAGCTTTTCAGTGGCTTTGGACTTCTCGTTCTCGTTTCTAAGTTAGGATGGCGAAAATTACATATATGCCTAAAAGTGACTAAGATGGGATCTATAATAGGCCACAAAATAGACTATAATGGGGTAGGGGCTCTGAGAGGCCAGTGCACATACCCGGCAAAAATTAACCCAAGTACCCCCCCCCCGCTTCCCCTGCCCGGGCCTACCCTAGGCGTTCACAAAGCCGTGAGAAAGCACAAAGAACGAACGATTCCCGCCATCGATATGTTGGCCAATCACGTGCAATCCGAATGCGTGACTTGTCCAGATCCGATAGATCAGCTGGCTGGCTTCGCTTGAAGAGGTGAAGATTATTGGACCTTAATAGCTTCTTTGCACTGCGCCTTTTTTTCAGTTACTCTAAAGAATGGCAACAAGCAGACGCTTCTACGTCGGTGAGTTGACGCAATTTTGCTTTATCTGAGTATTTTTGCTTTAAATACCTTGAAACGACTTCGTCGAATCGAGCTTTTTCGCTGATGAAGACCCAAAATTCGTCACCTCTTTTTAGCTGAAATTTCTACCCAAAATTGCTGTTTGAATTGTTTTCCCATACTTTCCTGTTGTTTTGCACTTTATTCTGTATCTGCTTTTGCTGCGTTTTCCTCCGCTTTGCTTTCATAATGCTTTCATTTTGCCATCGCCACATTTCGAAATCGAGGGGTGAGAAACATTTTGTTGACGCGCGCACTCATTCACTGAAAAATAGGCTTTCTTTACTCCTGAAAAGTCGTCGCGTTTTTAAATGGGTGGTGTGGAAGGTTGGATTTAAGTAAAAGTGAGGGTAGATAAACAGAAATATAAAGACGAATCAGCAAGCTTCGTAGACCGTATTCGCGACTTGGTCATGTCGCCCACGTGTTGGCGCGGGGCCATTCATCCGAATGTCTGGACATAATTTTTGAACATTCTGCAATTCTTGTGGGGAATGGAATACGTTTTCGAGGCGGCAAGGGTATTTTGCAGAACGCCGTTTAGTGATTAGGGTTAGAAAACGAAGTTCAGTTCTTCCTGAAGTATGGCCCTAACTGGAACACTGCAGCTCACTCTTCAGTTTCTAACCCTAATGGTATCATTGAACAGGCGCGGTTTTGGATACAAGGCATTTTGGTGTTACTATACAAGTAGAAAGTATCTTGTTTTCCTAGATTTTTGGTATTTAGACACGAGTTTTTTTGTATACTTTTATAAAGTGTATATGATCGAAACATTCTCAGAACTTCACCATGAGCTGGCAAAGGAGGGAATGGAAAAAACTTGTGACCGGCTGCAGTGCACCAAAATGTCTACACTATATCTGGGTGTTGTTATCTCTCAATACCTGACAAATAATTTTTAGGTATACAGTGTTTTGTTTCAAGGCAATTTCAGGTATTCGGTATAAAAGATTTTACAATTTTTAGGTATATTGGTATCTTATCTTGGTATCTTGGGTTTATTTTTTTCCTTCTACCCCCTTTGACCAAGCCTGTTTGTAGGTACAAAAACACCCTTATTCATTCTAGGCAGATATGTGCCACTGAACCGGGTATGGTTTCCAGGGTCTTGAGTCAATCTTAAACAAAGTACATGTACAGCTATTTCGAGAAAGGTTGTCCGAAAAATGTGCACACGACAATCCCGAAAGGTAATAGGGGATATGATTAATACACTGTTTCTGACGACTGTACCTGTCGAACCTACTTTTGTTGCTTTCCTTTAGTACTCGCAAACACATTTCCACAGCCTTTCGTACCAATTCTTTCAAATTTCTTCAAAGAATAGTGAACTTAAAACCACCCACAATGCCTTTCAGGATTGTCGCGTGTACTTTTTCCGACAACCTTTCTCGAAATAGCTGTATATCAGGGCTCAAAGTTAGCGACTAACTGGTCGCATATGCGACTGGATTTTTGGTTGTGCGCCTAAAAATTCATGTGTAATCGCACCTGTGCGCCATAAACCCCAAAGCACAGTGCGACTGACTTACTTCTGACTATATTTACGAACTTGAACTAGAAAGATGGTGTACGTTTAATTGGTCTTTCTGCCAATGGATTCTACGAACTGGAATGTTCTTTTTCGTTTCGATGTTTTACTCCATCCCAGACTCTTCTGTTTTGTAATAAACACGGCTGACACATGCAAATGTATGCTACAAACGAAATACGTACTTTTTGCGCAATGGACGATCATGTCGAACGTTCAGTTTTAACGACAATCAAAACAAAAACAGTGCGGATTAAGAGCCTTTTTTTCCAGGTAAGAAAGTTTTTTAAGTCGTATTCCAGTTACATGTAAGTCATTGCGCATTTAACAAATTCATTAAACATTAATTTTCATTCTCGTTCGACACACTCATCGTTGTCAGTTTTGAATTGTTTTTCAAGTGTAAGTTTTCTTTAGTCACAACTGTACTGTCGAAAAGAGAAGTTAGTATTGAAAATCACAACGGTATTACTGCATAGCAAATCGGCTGTGTTTTATCAGTCACCCGACTGAAGTAAAAATAACAAACTGAAGATGACAAATAAACTTGGCACTGTTAAGCTTTTTACTTTGTCTTTTGAAATAGATGCTCCCAACATTATAAGCTGTGCTCCTAAAATTTTCAGCTGTGCGCCTAAAATTTCGGCAGTGCACCTAAATATTTACATCTGGTAGCACAAACTCAAATTTAAACTTTGAGCCCTGTATATAGTACCATTTCACTATTTCAGGGTGTGGTTTTGGACCAGAAGCCTTTCAAAGAGTGTGAAGGCTGCAGATGAGCCGTCTTCATTTACAAGTGGCGTGAACAATTTTTTCCAAAAAATTTACTTCTGTGATATTAGTTTAAAAAATACCCTAGTACATTTGTATTCTGTATGTAAAATGAAAATAATGAATCAGGATCATGAAATAAGTAAGGTCTCTTGTCTTAAACAGGGTAGCAAAATGAGCAATGTTTGTCCTAAACAGGGTCAGAAGGTTTTGAAGTCTTTGGCGGGACACCTCTACTCAAACTTCCCTTGAGTACCTTCCCCTCCCTAGCACTGCACCTACCAATGCTTATCTTGTGTATTTTATTTTTTCGGTGAGGGCTTGGGGTTAGGCAGCAAACAAGTTGTTTAATGGACAGTGCAAATAAGGGGCAAATTCTAAGCCCTTTCTTAAAAACACCAGTAAATTTGTTTTGGTGGCATTCAGGAAATTGTTTGAAGTAGCTGTATTCTCATTTGATGTGTTATTTATTTGTACGATCTATACAGGAAATCTTCCCCCGAAGACTTCCAAAGAAGACTTGGCCCATCACTTTGGTCTTGATGCTACACCATATCTCCGCTCATCATCGTGGATTGAATTAGCTGTTGAACCACAAGGCTTTGCATTTATCAACGTTCCTGAACATCTTTCCAGTAAGTTTCATCTATTCTTTTGAAGCACATACATTAATACAGGGCTTCTGATATTTCACGGAAAAAAAAGCAAAATTTTGCGGGATTTTCAGGGGCAAATTCGCAGAAAAATCGGCCGATTTCGCGGGATTTTCACGGGAAAAAAGTCAAAATTCGCGGAACAATCGGGCGATTTTCGCGGGAGAAAAGTTAAAATTCGCGGAACAATCAGCCCATTTCGCGGGATTTTAGCGGAAAGAAGTCAATTTTCGAAGGATTTTCAGGGGCAAATGCTTAGGAAATCGGCCAATTTCAGGGGAAATTTCGGGGGGAAACTTCGCCAAGAAACAATCAGTAAAAAACAGCCGATTTCACTGGTTTTTTTTTTTGGCAAATTTCGCTAAAATCGATCAATTTTGCGTTGATATGACCAACGTTGGTAAACGTTTTTTTTAACGGGGATAATCATTTGCTCTTTCAATAACTGTTCGCTCCAGAAATGAGCGAATGTTAAAGCTATTAACATTATGGTTAGTGCCCAGTTTTTCGCAACGTTCATCTAAAAACGCCTGGTAGTTTTGGGACGTTGTTTACTCGTTGCAGTGACGAAGTTTCAAGCTAAATTTGGAGGTTTGGGGTGAATAAAACCGGTCTAATAGCCAAGATAAGTATTAAGTATGTTTTGCCGACATGTAGTTGGAAATATTTCTGGCGGATTTCGTGGTATTTCGCGTTTTTTGGGGAATTTTGCGGGATTTCGTGAAAATACCTGAATTTCGCGAGTCCACGACCGCGCAAAATATCAGAAGCCCTGTTAATATTAAACATGATAATTATTACCACTCACCAGTTAAATGTGAGAAGACAACCACTTATAGTGTAGTGTAGCTGGTAATTTTGTGCATGCATCCTTCTAGGAGTTCTGGTCCGGTACAGGTAGCTCTTCAAAGACTGTCATTCATTTGATTATTGTTCCATATGTATACACCTTATAATTTTGGTTGTGATAATTGGCCCTTGTTGTCCTCCTTCTAGGTAGAAATTTTTTTAAATGCTGCAAGTGCAATCAAGGTATTTAGGGATAACAAACATAAATATAACTACTGGACAGGTTCAAAACATCAGTGACTATAACTATTTAAAATAGTCTTTATTCAGGACTACATGTATACTCATCTAGACAATAATATTCTTCCTACTTATGAAAAGTAATATAGTCTTTTGTTTCCATTTTGAAATTATGTGTACATGTATATTCATTTATTGTTTCTTTTCCAGATCACTTACTTCAACTAAATGGAACTAAGCTTCATGACAAATTCATCAAAGTTCAACCAGCAAGGAACTCTAGAGCTAGCTACAGTGGAAGAGTGTCCATTCCGTCTATGATACCACCTTCCTATCTTATACCTCAGCTTGCTAGTTACAGCTACAACACAAGCAATTATTGTTTCCCAAAGAATTCAAAAAACAGGCGCCGCCCTCAGGGTCCTAACGATGTTGTGAAAATTCCCGAGGACAGGGTTTTGCAGCTTATTGATGTGGGTGTAAATTTGCCAAACAAAGTGTAAGTTGTGTTATACAATTTTTTTCAATTGAGTTGTATCAAGGATGTCATTTGATGGTATTAATTAAACTCTGGTTATCGAACTCAATAAAAACTGACAGTAATAGAATGACTGGACAACCAACAATTTGACTAACAACAAAACTACTTTTTCATGTTTTGTGTCCAGAGAGAGATCAAAGCGCAGCAATCAGACTTGGAGTCTTCAAAGCCAATAACATCGTGATTTAATTGATTATTCAGGTCAATAACGAGAATTAAATACCACCAACTGATGTGAAACAATTAGCTTACTTTGACTCAGGACAACTACTGCGGAGGTTGTCAAAACGTCAATCACTGTCAAAATATTTCACCCACTTATTGATAAAAACAATTTGCGCTCTGCAGTTTTTGGTCTTGTGGTTCATGGTTACAATGCCCAGCGCTGATGATTTTTCCTGAAATAATGATTTGTGATTTTCATGTCAGACAGACATATAATGTGGAACCCTGCCTTACAGCCACCTCAGTAATACAGTCACCTCATTATTACGGCCACTTTTTTTTGGCAGCCTGGCAAAATGGCCTTACGTTTTCTTGTGAAAAAAAAAAAACCTTGTTAATACGGTCACCTGTTAATACAGCAAAATTTTTTTTTGCTTATTGGTGACCCTATTAACATGGTTCCATTGTAATTATTTTTTTTATCTTGTATAGGGACAGAAGATAATGCCCAAACACAGGGTCCAGAGGAGATGTGTTTGTCGTTAGAACATCAAAACCAGTCGAAAACCTCTAAAAAAATGGGTTATTTTGATCGCGTTACGGTTTCGTTACACATTCTATAGACCGCAAACCAAGAGACTGAGGGCTCGCAAGATCGGCTTACAGTATAAAATACGGAAAGGGAGGAAACAAATTTGGGGCCAATTTTCGAATCCCTGAAACTCAAATGGAATTGAATGAAATCACCTGATTTTACTAACCTGATTTAGAATTCTTATGTATTTGCCAAATACTGTAGGAAAATGGCATAAAAAAGTGTTCAAATTCATTTTCTGTGACCGAAATTTACGCCTTCGAGATAGCGCTTTCGTTCGCTGTGCACCACAACAGATGGTGATGGTTATGATGTAGTAAAGTAAATGTGCTCAAGATCGGAGCAATAAAAGGGAAGCCTACACGACTTTTGCCTCATGCCAAAATGCTGCTCCTTCCAGTAAAGTTTTTTTCCTCTGCTGGGTAGATTATGCTGTGGAAGGTTCTACAGCAAATGTGATTTTAGCGGGGATTTTAGCCGCATGTTTCACACTTAGAGGTCATGACACGTCATATCGATTTACTGTGGTTTTTGTTTCTGGTCGGCAGGATTTGCCCTCTGATGCGAGCGCATTTTCTTTGACCTCTTTTGAAGTGTAAAGCTTTTTATTACGGCTGAACAAGGGTTCCAATTTTCTCCAAAGTGCCGTCTGGATCTGAATAACTAAGCTATTTCCTTTAGTCAGTGAATGTAATGTTTTTCTTCAATGCTGTATCATGCTAGTCCCAGCTTGTTAGTTTTGTTTGAAGAATGTTAAATTATTACGGATAGTGATTTACAGGTCGTGTGTACTCTTGCAATAAAAAGTGACACTGAGTAGAGCGGACGCACAAGGCAACTGTAATATCATCATGACTGTGTCATTCTTCGGTGGTCCAACTATATTACATCTTGCATCTTTGGCTGTGCGTTTTGCGACTACTGGGAAGCCTTCGCCCAAGCAAAACCTGCTTAAGACATCAAAGACTGTTGAAACGTACAACAAATGTCCAGTCTTGAAAGATCTTTAAAAAGAGATCTTTAAAACTCTCTCCGCTGCTGATGTTTTGATTCTCGAATTAGCAGCGTTCTGTTGCTTTTGCGTTTCCGGTCTCATTCACTTCCGTCACCAAGTGATGCGGTTCACAGCAAATGAAGTCACGTGGTACAAGTTTCCTCCCTTGTCCTTTCTTTTACTCGGCACTTCGTGCCTCGGTCGCCTTTCGGGCGACTTGCAGTGCGCCAGCGAGGATATGGCTTGCGGTTATTGATTTTCAAAAGTCAATCTGGGTCAGATAAGAAGTGAGGAAGTCATTTACAGTAGATTTATAAAGATCCCATTGGGCTAATTAATGGTGCTAAGCGACAGGTATAGACATTTTTCAAGGTAAGTAATTCATTTATTCACACGAAACTCCTCTGGACCCTGTGGCCCAAAGGATTATGTGGGTCTTGGAAAAATTTGATCTGATATTTTGAACTATTAAAAAGACGCATTTGTTATGAGTCTCCCTTGAGTGATATTTGCTTGTTATGTTTCCATTTGGCAGTTTTCAAGTCTTCGCTTATACTATGTAATAATTTACTAGCATTTTTAACGCTTTTTAAGCATTTATACTAAGATCTTATTTTGCTTCTTCTTCTTGTAACATTTCTTAGCTTTGCAAGAGACATTCGAAATGTGATAGAGCAAGCAGGAGTTGTTGGAATCAAGCAAATGATTCTTACAGGGAATACCCTACAGATGAGCCAGTCAGCTGTCCTTCAAGCCAAGGCATATCCTAGGGTGCTGTTTGCTTCAGTAGGGGTACATCCGCATTTTACAGAGAAAGAATGGAACAGTAAAACCGCAAAAGAGATTGAAGAATTAGCTAAGGATCCTGTAGTAGTGGCCATTGGTGAAGTTGGGTTGGATTTTCACAAGAATTATTCATCAGAAAAGGCCCAGATTGAAGCATTCACAAAACAGGTCTTGTCTTAAATCAATCAGTTAATCATTATTGCATGTAATCAATCAATCCAGCAATTAGTCACCCAGCCAATAAATTAATTGTTATATAGCTGGAAATTTCTTCCCAACAACATGCACTCTCATTGGTTGCTTCAAGGACATACGACATCTAACAATGAAACTGTTTCCTGCCAAAATCTCTGAGCAAGCACCATTGCATACAATCTATGACGTCAGAGGGTAACAATACACTGTAACCCACGAATATTGACTGACTACGGCCTTTGCAGTGAGGTTTTATGTATATTTTCCAGTGTCAAAATTTCCTCTTAAAGATTGGTCCCTCAGGAAACAGTTAATTTTGTTTGCCGAGAATCTCAACCAAGCTGAAGCCAAGGGAAACACTGAGATTTGAGGGAAACAAAATTAATTGTTTCCTGACAGAACAGTCATTAAGTGTTTATTATACAAGCAAGCAAGGAAGCAATCAGTTAGTCAATCAGTCAATCAAGCAGTCAATCAATTTGTTCATTTATAATCACATTTTTTTAGTTTGTTTGTTTTGTTTGTTTTCAACTAATTCTTTTAAGAATGTTTGGGGATCAGTCTGGAGAATTTTTGTGTAGATGATGCCCAGAGGTCACCCTTGCTAGTGTCCACATGATAGAGATGTCTGCTAGATACAGGCTCATTTTCAAGGTCAAGCCAACCTTTGCCTGGCTAGACAAATTGGATAAGCGCCGGTCTGCCGAGCAGGAGGTTGTGAGTTTAAACCCTGGCTAGACCAACGCTCAGGGTCTTAAAATACCTGAGGAGAATGTACTGCCTTTGTTTTGACATCTACAAGATTAATGGTTAGACATTCCAGTCTTCTCATATAAGGATGAAAAACTGTAGGCCCTGTCCGGCAGCTCTTTCACTGTTCTGATTCTTGTGGGACTTGAAAGAACCCACACTGCTGATCGTAAAGAGTAGGGGGCATAGACCCCGGTAGTGTGGTACAGCCTTTCGTAGGCTGGGTGGGTAATGAAGGGGATGATATCAGGATGCAAGTACTGTTTCATCCCCTGTCACCGTGTTGAATCACTGTGGCGAATTCAATAAAGAATGCAGCGTATTGACTCCCGTGTTCTCGTAACCTACAGTCTGCATAACACAGCCCTCATGTCTCTAATTTACATTGTAACATTGAATGGCCTGCATTTTTTTCTTGTCAGGTTGCCATTGCTTGTGAAGTTCAGAAACCACTTTTGGCTCATGAGCGAGGTTCCCACCAGAAGTTCATTGAAGTTTTGAGCCAGTTTAGTGGCAGATTACCTTCTATTGTGATCCACTGCTTTACTGGCAGTGTTTCTGAAATGAGCGCTTATGTTTCAATGGGATTCTATATTGGAATCTGTGGTTTTATTTGCAAAGGTGAGTGTTCAGTATTCTTAGAATTGTAGTTCAGATCAGAAGTTAAATGAAATGTTGAGACCTTTCACTTCATTACAGCAGTGCTCGTTATGTTTGACTATAAAAAAAGTACCAAATTTAGGCCCTGGTCACTCTCTGGATTGTAAGGGTTTTGCTTGCATCTCTTTCTCATATCTGCACTTTCTAATCAAATTTGTTTTGCTGTCTTCAGAGGTCCCAGGCAAAGCTTTGCGCGATGCTCTCAAAGAAGGAGTGCTTCCTCTCGACAGAATTCTGCTTGAAAGCAATGCTCCCTACATGACGCCAAACGCCTCTGATAAAGAGCTGGATGATGTTTGTAAATCTCTTCTTAAAAGATGCAAGCGAGGACGAAACGAGCCCTGCACTTTACCCATCGTGGCGCACATCGTGGCAAAATGTCTTGGAGTTGATGCAGAGGAGGTAGCCAGGGCCTCAGCTGAAAACACGAGGAGAGTTTTTGACTTAATGGCGTCACAATCAGCGAGCCAAGATAACAAGGATCTGAATAAGTAATGCGTAGTGCAAGATAAAAATGATCAACATATGAACTTGTTGCAAAATGGAAGAACATTTTTGAAATGATTTAGAATCACGTTGACGACAAACGGCAAAGGTAAGAGTCAAGTTGACAATTTCTCAAATTTGGAAAGGAGCGGACTGCAACATAATTCATTAATAATTGCTTATAGCCTAAGTGAAGAGGACCGTATTTACTCAAATATGTGCCGCGGCCCCGATATAATCAAATTCTGTTATCTTGTTACGGAAAATAACAATACCGTGGTTAAAGTAATTCTTTGTCGCATGCAGCTTTCAAATAAACACAGTCCTCTAATATGCACCACTCTCGAATAGGCGCAACATTTGAGGCGTGAAAGATGAAATAAACGCCGCGGCGCTTATTCGAGAAAATAAGATAAACAATAAGTAAGGGGAAGACTATATCACCTGACATAAGTTGAAGTTTGCCTTTTTGCCTTAAACGTGGTTCTAAATCTGTCTATTAACGCTTCCACCGTATGAAAGGAATACAACAGTGCAAATTGTTTGCATATCCAATTTTGCAGCACGAAGTTGTTTGTTTGGTTTCTGTTCAAATGGGTTGATTTCATTTCTCGGTAATTAAGATGTAAATACTTTAACGAAACCCTCTATTGTGGTGAATATTTATCTTAGCAAACGGCGTATCTAAAGCAAAAACAAGGAATGAACTTGTTCTCAACTACAGATTTTTCTTGCTAGCGCTGTGGTGTTAAAAGTAAAATTAGAGGGTCGACATTAAAAATTAGCTTTGCAAGAGACATTCGAAATGTGATAGAGCAAGCAGGAGTTGTTGGAATCAAGCAAATGATTCTTACAGGGAATACCCTACAGATGAGCCAGTCAGCTGTCCTTCAAGCCAAGGCATATCCTAGGGTGCTGTTTGCTTCAGTAGGGGTACATCCGCATTTTACAGAGAAAGAATGGAACAGTAAAACCGCAAAAGAGATTGAAGAATTAGCTAAGGATCCTGTAGTAGTGGCCATTGGTGAAGTTGGGTTGGATTTTCACAAGAATTATTCATCAGAAAAGGCCCAGATTGAAGCATTCACAAAACAGGTCTTGTCTTAAATCAATCAGTTAATCATTATTGCATGTAATCAATCAATCCAGCAATTAGTCACCCAGCCAATAAATTAATTGTTATATAGCTGGAAATTTCTTCCCAACAACATGCACTCTCATTGGTTGCTTCAAGGACATACGACATCTAACAATGAAACTGTTTCCTGCCAAAATCTCTGAGCAAGCACCATTGCATACAATCTATGACGTCAGAGGGTAACAATACACTGTAACCCACGAATATTGACTGACTACGGCCTTTGCAGTGAGGTTTTATGTATATTTTCCAGTGTCAAAATTTCCTCTTAAAGATTGGTCCCTCAGGAAACAGTTAATTTTGTTTGCCGAGAATCTCAACCAAGCTGAAGCCAAGGGAAACACTGAGATTTGAGGGAAACAAAATTAATTGTTTCCTGACAGAACAGTCATTAAGTGTTTATTATACAAGCAAGCAAGGAAGCAATCAGTTAGTCAATCAGTCAATCAAGCAGTCAATCAATTTGTTCATTTATAATCACATTTTTTTAGTTTGTTTGTTTTGTTTGTTTTCAACTAATTCTTTTAAGAATGTTTGGGGATCAGTCTGGAGAATTTTTGTGTAGATGATGCCCAGAGGTCACCCTTGCTAGTGTCCACATGATAGAGATGTCTGCTAGATACAGGCTCATTTTCAAGGTCAAGCCAACCTTTGCCTGGCTAGACAAATTGGATAAGCGCCGGTCTGCCGAGCAGGAGGTTGTGAGTTTAAACCCTGGCTAGACCAACGCTCAGGGTCTTAAAATACCTGAGGAGAATGTACTGCCTTTGTTTTGACATCTACAAGATTAATGGTTAGACATTCCAGTCTTCTCATATAAGGATGAAAAACTGTAGGCCCTGTCCGGCAGCTCTTTCACTGTTCTGATTCTTGTGGGACTTGAAAGAACCCACACTGCTGATCGTAAAGAGTAGGGGGCATAGACCCCGGTAGTGTGGTACAGCCTTTCGTAGGCTGGGTGGGTAATGAAGGGGATGATATCAGGATGCAAGTACTGTTTCATCCCCTGTCACCGTGTTGAATCACTGTGGCGAATTCAATAAAGAATGCAGCGTATTGACTCCCGTGTTCTCGTAACCTACAGTCTGCATAACACAGCCCTCATGTCTCTAATTTACATTGTAACATTGAATGGCCTGCATTTTTTTCTTGTCAGGTTGCCATTGCTTGTGAAGTTCAGAAACCACTTTTGGCTCATGAGCGAGGTTCCCACCAGAAGTTCATTGAAGTTTTGAGCCAGTTTAGTGGCAGATTACCTTCTATTGTGATCCACTGCTTTACTGGCAGTGTTTCTGAAATGAGCGCTTATGTTTCAATGGGATTCTATATTGGAATCTGTGGTTTTATTTGCAAAGGTGAGTGTTCAGTATTCTTAGAATTGTAGTTCAGATCAGAAGTTAAATGAAATGTTGAGACCTTTCACTTCATTACAGCAGTGCTCGTTATGTTTGACTATAAAAAAAGTACCAAATTTAGGCCCTGGTCACTCTCTGGATTGTAAGGGTTTTGCTTGCATCTCTTTCTCATATCTGCACTTTCTAATCAAATTTGTTTTGCTGTCTTCAGAGGTCCCAGGCAAAGCTTTGCGCGATGCTCTCAAAGAAGGAGTGCTTCCTCTCGACAGAATTCTGCTTGAAAGCAATGCTCCCTACATGACGCCAAACGCCTCTGATAAAGAGCTGGATGATGTTTGTAAATCTCTTCTTAAAAGATGCAAGCGAGGACGAAACGAGCCCTGCACTTTACCCATCGTGGCGCACATCGTGGCAAAATGTCTTGGAGTTGATGCAGAGGAGGTAGCCAGGGCCTCAGCTGAAAACACGAGGAGAGTTTTTGACTTAATGGCGTCACAATCAGCGAGCCAAGATAACAAGGATCTGAATAAGTAATGCGTAGTGCAAGATAAAAATGATCAACATATGAACTTGTTGCAAAATGGAAGAACATTTTTGAAATGATTTAGAATCACGTTGACGACAAACGGCAAAGGTAAGAGTCAAGTTGACAATTTCTCAAATTTGGAAAGGAGCGGACTGCAACATAATTCATTAATAATTGCTTATAGCCTAAGTGAAGAGGACCGTATTTACTCAAATATGTGCCGCGGCCCCGATATAATCAAATTCTGTTATCTTGTTACGGAAAATAACAATACCGTGGTTAAAGTAATTCTTTGTCGCATGCAGCTTTCAAATAAACACAGTCCTCTAATATGCACCACTCTCGAATAGGCGCAACATTTGAGGCGTGAAAGATGAAATAAACGCCGCGGCGCTTATTCGAGAAAATAAGATAAACAATAAGTAAGGGGAAGACTATATCACCTGACATAAGTTGAAGTTTGCCTTTTTGCCTTAAACGTGGTTCTAAATCTGTCTATTAACGCTTCCACCGTATGAAAGGAATACAACAGTGCAAATTGTTTGCATATCCAATTTTGCAGCACGAAGTTGTTTGTTTGGTTTCTGTTCAAATGGGTTGATTTCATTTCTCGGTAATTAAGATGTAAATACTTTAACGAAACCCTCTATTGTGGTGAATATTTATCTTAGCAAACGGCGTATCTAAAGCAAAAACAAGGAATGAACTTGTTCTCAACTACAGATTTTTCTTGCTAGCGCTGTGGTGTTAAAAGTAAAATTAGAGGGTCGACATTAAAAATTTAGTGCCTGGTCACATGGAGGTGGGGGAGCCCAGGAAGGTGAGGTAACCTGCTTAGGTGGGTTCACCCACCNTTAACGAAACCCTCTATTGTGGTGAATATTTATCTTAGCAAACGGCGTATCTAAAGCAAAAACAAGGAATGAACTTGTTCTCAACTACAGATTTTTCTTGCTAGCGCTGTGGTGTTAAAAGTAAAATTAGAGGGTCGACATTAAAAATTTAGTGCCTGGTCACATGGAGGTGGGGGAGCCCAGGAAGGTGAGGTAACCTGCTTAGGTGGGTTCACCCACCTGTCCATATGATCTCTCATTTTAATTTGATCACGTTTACATGGTAGGTGGGCTGGGTGACCATATGAGAGATACTATGGACTGGCATGTTACTCCAGCTATTAAGCGGCTACCTCACCTGGGATCCTCCACCTCCCTGTAAACAGGCCTTAAAATAATTCAGTTTTGCGTTAACCGTAGTTAATTCAGAAAGTTGTGTTACTTGTGTACTTAATAAGATATTTAAAAGAAAATTACAAACGATGTCACATGGGTGATATATGTTTTCAAGAGCAGAACAAGAGGAGTGCAGACTGGAGTGAAAGAGTGCTCTAACATTGAGTCGCTAAAAACTTGAATTTAAAGCAAATTATTCACTCGTTGTGTTTGTCTCTGATGAATGAAGTTCAGCGCCAGATGTCTTAGTCATGACGTATTGTCAGAAATTATTGCCATGAATGTTTATTTTTTGCAAAAATGTTTTATTTAAAGCAATGCCTGCACTTGTTTTCCTAAGTGCATATTATTGTTGCTGCGGCTTTATAAGTACACTATGGAAGGTGGACAATAAAAATCACAGCATTCAGTTTTGCATGAAAACGAGTATTATTTTCCGACATCCAACGCCCAACGATGCTGTCGGTGCTCCTCGGCTGGTACGTTAGCCAGAAAAAACAGCCAACATTTTGCCTCCTGACCACTGGTTTCGCCAATGTTGCCTTGAACAGTGCGGTCATCAAACTATTTCTAAATACGTGTGGCTCAAAAAATTGGGCGAGGAGAGAAGCGAATTACACCCTACCAGCAGGGCTTTTCTATTGGCTGAACTCGAGAACTGCATGAATTGAGAAAGACCTTTGTTAAGCAAAGCGTGGCATGTTGCTAGAATATCAGTCTCGTCCCCAGGGCCCGTCGATTCGTGTTCACGTGTCGTTCACGTGGTCTTCGTTACAAATTAATCCTAGTGGCTATTGGGACGAGAATACCAGGATATAGTTTCAAACCCAGGCCTCATAGCTGTGCGCTTTCTACAGCGGGTTCGGTTATGACCATCGGTTTATCAATAAACAGATGTGAGCACTCGAAAAAACGAGTTTCCGAGAGAAAACCAGATTGACTGGTCTAGGCTGCGGCCCTCCTCCTCGATCAAAAATACAAAAAAGGAAGGGTGACCAAATTAAGAGTGTAACGTGAAATTCTAGAGACTTCTTGACCTAGTGCCTGTACGGCCTCTTTCCTGGCCCTCTCGGTCAATGCATTTCGGTGACGTATTCGAAAAGAAAACTCGCTCGGACCACGTGATCGGAAATATTGTGGGCTCGATTACCAGCCGTTTTGGGGGACCGTGACCTTGGCGCTCAAAAGGCTGGAATGAAGTCTATGTTTAAACTAACTAGAAGACGAGGGTTGTTCAGTAAAAGTACGAAGGCTTCACGAATGGACTGCAAATAGAATTTCTATTTTATTTCAATGCCCTAACATGAAAGTACGCTTGGACGGTCCAAGAGCTGTTACATGATAAAGAGACTGAATTTCATGATGACGGCTTACCCACTTAGGGTTGGTAAGTGGAGTGAGTGTCTCTCAGTTCTTCGCAATAACTATGTAGGCATGAACATAATCCATCCCGTGGTCCTCTGGGCGCTTGGCCACCTCTATTTCGTACCGCTTGAAGAATTGATCAACGATGGTAGCCTTTTCTTCAGGTGATCGAAAATCTGACAGTGCTAAGGAAGATATTAACAGCAACACGCAAGTTATGTACCGATAATTTTAAATCACATAAAGAATAACACAAATAATTTACCAAGGCTGTCGCCAGGCCACTAAAGCAAAGCACTAACTACCAAAAATCATGGAAATCATAAACTCTTACTGTTGACGCAACTCATGGAAAGTGTTTGTATTATAACAGCTTTCCCCTACGAGTAGCCTGGTCTTGCTTACAATTACTAAAAAGAAGTTGCGCATTTAAAAAAAGTAGAACCCAAATTTTTAAATTTTAAGTAAGGTTACAACAATGAAACAAGCTTTTCGAAGGGGAATTTCAGAGAAACCGGCTGATATATATTTGCTAATTTTCTTGCTAATCAATTCATAAAATATACTTTAATACAACTTCGAAACCTCACGAACAATTCATAAAGAAAAAAGCAACAGAAATTAATGCTTAATTTCTATATTATTTCTATATCTGATAAAGAGTTAACAATTTATGTCTGATGGGGCAACTTTTCTCTTACCGGAAGTAAACGTAGCATTACTCCATGTCCTCGTTGTTGGCATAAACCACCGCGCATGCTTTGCTGGGTCACCCCGATTTTGCATCCACTTTTCCCTATAAGGGCATGGTACTACTTTGGTTTCTATGGAAACCAGCGACAGACCAGCCATGCTTACGGGAGAATCCGATGATTCAAATGGGGTCTTGAACTCTTCTACAGTCCGATAGTAATTGACAAACGTAGTCCGGTGAAACTCTTCCTGCAAAAAGAGAGAAATTTTCTTGTCAACAAGATGAATCACTCGCCGTGTCCACCAACCGATGAAGCAAATTGATTGTTTTATTGCCCATTTAAGGTAGAATATGAGCTTTTAAGATAACGTATTTTTCGACAATTACAGAAAAAAAGGTTTTCAACCAGAGAAAGTCTAAATCAGATTAGGAATCAGGCAAAAATTGTCCGCTTATTAGGAACATAAACTGTGCGCGGCTAATCATGCAACACCACTCATAGTAGCCAAGTGCACATGCCCCTCCCCCTAAAACATCATCAACAACAACGTGGAGCACGACAACAGCGCGAAGGGAAGACTGAACCAAGATTCCGAATAACTTTATTAATTTTTAATTTTATTGCTGGTTGCTTGACTGGATTTCGGTGGGTAACAATAGTTGAGGAGAGAACATCTGACCTGCGTTATGAGGCCCTCGTCAAGGAGTCCTTTCCACAAGTCTCTCATAGTTCGATGCATGGAAACGGGGACATTTTTCGTTGCTCCTAGATACTGTCCTTCATCGTCTACAGCGAACTGAACAAGGACCATTCTACCACCTTAATCAAAAGATAGAAAAGGGAACAACTATTTATCTGAAAATCGCCATTATTGAAAAAGTCTGTAAACATCGTCAGCCTTGGCACGCCGGAATACGGTGGGATCGCTAAAAAACCGGCCCAAGGGTAGTACCAGAGTTAATTGAAGAAAAGAAACAAATTCGGTAACCTACCATATAAGGCAGTTGCATCGCCAGTTTTTTTAAAGGACGGCATGTGTCACGGCAGTTCTAGTTCATTAGGTTGATCAGATTGCCAATAACGCGTTTTTATTAGCTAAGGAATGTGAAATACACGGCGTTTAAACTTCCGAAAATAAGCCCTAGGGCTTATATTTTTCAAAGGCCCTTTTTGAGGGGTACATTTTTGGAGGAGCTTATTTTCGAAGGGGCTTATGTACGAAAGGAAATTTGCGTTTCAAAATCGATTGGGCTAGGTTGCAGACCTTGTAGTGAGAAGGAAATTAACCATTTTTCCTTTGTTTTACTTTGTATTCGAGGGCAAATTCCAAGTACAAACCCCCTGGGGGGCTTATATTCGGAGGGGCGATTTAACGGAGGGTTTTTTGGGTTACGATTTTTAGGGGCTTATATTTGGAGGGGCCTATACATGGAGGGGCTTATTTTCGGAATTTTACGGTATTTACTTGTAAGTAGCAAAATCACAGCTTCGTATCATACAAACATCTCTCACAAAGCATTATATCAAACTTGAAAAATAACAAAAATGACCTTTGAAAAACTGCTAGGCTTACAAGTTTTTAAGAACCGCAATTGCTATTCGTTTCAATCTTCTTCTGTGTCCGTCCGTTCCTTCTTTTGTATTTGCTGTGTTCTTTGTCCTTTTGTAATGTTTTGAGCAGCTTTAACTGTTTGAGGTTTGTTAATTTCGTGACATAGCACCTTTCAAGTTTCTCACCAAGAGGCATTTAAGTAAATTAGGAGAAATAGAGAACAGTCAAGGCAAAGTCGCTCGGTGATGAACCAACACTTCTGTAGGTAAAAGAAATATGTACCATATTCTATGGATGAAAAGGGTACCTTTTTGCTTAGCAGAGGTGTATGTGATGTTAAGGATCTGCAACTTGGAAGGGCGGGGGGGCGGAGCTTCTTCTCCTGAAAATTTGCACACTCCCAAGCAGAGTAACGTGCCTCTATCGAACAGAGGTGATTTGACTGCTGGGTCTTCACAC
>CALNXI010004364.1:25000-27728 GCA_942486025.1 Porites evermanni
AAATATAAATGAGACCAGAAAAAGTTTCGTGAATTGATCATAACAGCTTTGAAAACCACATTTGAAGTCGTTTCAGCTCCACTGAGTTTGGAGGCAAGATGGAATTAAAAGTTCTCTTGTCAGAGAACATAGTTAGGACACGCTCCACTCTCCGTTGAGTGTCTGAAACTTTTCAGTTTAAAAAACAAAAACAAAACAAAACAAAACATCGCATAACATAATAAATAAAAAATAAATATTGATAACAAAAATAATAATTGATAACACCATTCGTTGGGTGAATCAACGAATACAAAGCAGTGTCAAATTTAAGACATTATTTCAGTAAGGTACCTCGCCAGTACCTCTCTCATTCTCTTCACCGGGGTAAAAACGTAGCTGAGAAACAGCTCTGGCTATTTTGTTCTCATAATAAAGAAAAAAAATAAAATGCGTTAGCGCCTCTGATGATCTTGTTCAGCCGAAGAATCAATATTCGTAGAGGGCAGAAAATTAAATCATAACGAAACACGTGTTTTATACAGAGCGTGATTAAGTGAGAATCGTATTCCCCGCGCCCATGAACTGGCCCGATTAAGTAAGACAAAAGAAAAGCCTCAATATGGTCTAGCCGAAGGAAAAAAAATCTTTCTCCTTTTATTCCTATCTTATTTAGTTTTCCGATACGCCACGTCCCGTTCCCCCTACCACTTGAAACTCTACTTTATTTCTCTCCGCCCGGTCCGCAGCACACAGGAATCTCAGCAGAGTTGTGTTTGAACTTAATTCAATTTGGTTCGCGTGCGCGTTGTGACTAAAAGGCATTGTACGTGGTCTACCGTAGCGTCTTGCGGTGTAACGGAAAAAATTCTTACCTTTCACAATCGCTATCTTATGGTTAGTTCACCAGGCAGGCCAAAACTGATTGTCTC
This sequence comes from Porites evermanni, assembly GCA_942486025.1. Taxonomy (NCBI): domain Eukaryota; kingdom Metazoa; phylum Cnidaria; class Anthozoa; order Scleractinia; family Poritidae; genus Porites; species Porites evermanni. The sequence continues at coordinate 25,912 of CALNXI010004364.1, forward strand.
CGTCTGTTCTAAGTCGATCAGTCGTGCTCTTTGTTCAGTTCTCTTTAGCGCTTTTAAAAGCATTGACGGCTGATTACAAGTGACCGTGGGCTCCTAATTTTCCGACGACTTCACTGTGTAATGGGTAAGCAATAGATACAGTTCTAGTGTAGTACTACATGAAGTCATGGGTATGCTGTGGTCATATAGTTTGTGCAAGGGAATGTGAAGCTGAGTTTCAAATAAAGATATATGAACCAAATATGTTCTCTGCTTTAGTTGAATTTTCCATCCCTCTGCTCGCTGCCTTTACCTACTTTCATCTGGGAAACGCGGAGAACTGGGAAAGAATAAGCTGGCTAGAAAACTATTCTATTGCTATAGTGACGTAACAAATGAACATACTGTTTTCCCTTGACGTAGTAGGCCCAGATAACACATTTCGAATAAACACCGTCCACATCTTCTGTCCTGGTAAGACTCACAGTTACAGTACGTTAAAAGGCTTGAATTAGGGCCCCTCTTCAAATAAGCACACCCCCTCGAATTTGCGAGCCTCCCTGGTCCTCCACTCTAAATAACTATGAGGTATACACAACTTTTATCACAAGTTATGGTTAATATAAAGCATAACATGTGCAACCACAGCTAGAAATCATAACCCTTTAGAGGACGTTGCACTATCGGATGTTAATGCCGCGGCTTCTCTAACATTACTTAACAATATTATTAACCGAATTGGAGGTAAATAGAACAGGATAACCACCTTCGAGCTTTGACAGCCAATTAGAGCAAGCCCACTTCCTTCCCCATTTTATTCCTGATGCACCAGCGACAATATATAGGCTACATGGCTACATCGGGAGCCAACCTCGTCCTAGGGTTCTCTCCTTGACCCATCCCCACGGAGCAAAAGCGGTACGGCTAGGAGAGAACCGTACCGCCTGTCCCTTTCTTTTAGCCCATGAAGAAGGTTTGTCTTTCAACCCAAAATACTGTGCAAATTTGTTTAAATATAGATTTTTTTGCCTTATTCTTTCGTCATTTTACTTGTTCATCACCTTGCCGTAAGGATCAGTTTGCCGCTCTATATTTTATACAAGCTGTTATTGTACTGATCACTGCACGTCTACGACTGGGAAATCCGGCACCACCCAACGGTTTTGTCGCTGTGGACTTATATTTTGGTAGGAGAGAGCCCTGGGAACGAGGTTGCACCAGGAGCATGGCGACGTTTGCAAACGATACTAGTTTAGCCCCAAGTCTTCAGCCGTCGTTCGGCTGTCTAGTACATTTTTAAATCTGATTCATTAGAAATTCATGTTGTCACTAGATACAGCTTGTTTAAATAGTGTATGATTAGCCTTCAGACTCAGCACGAGTATCATTTGCTTAATCTCGATCACACTCACTGCCCTGACTTCCTTGATCAAGAGAGGGCTACTCAACAAGGCCTTATACGGGGGAGGATCCACTCTGAGGTCCGACCCCTTACCCCTTTATATACCATTTTTTTTGACAGAAAATGTACCCATTTAGTACATACCTTCTATTAAAAATGTTGCCCCTCACTCGTATACCTCCTTAACCCTTTCACTGCCAGAGTGTTTGATGGAGTTTTGTACGGCGGCTCTGGCTTTTGAGTCTGCGGACGAAATTCTATGATGTGACCATTCAAATGAAAGCTCTCTGCCTGTACTTACACACGGTGCTATTTGCTTTTCAAAATTTTACAAAACGAAATTTGGAAATCTGGTCGAAATTTGTCTTTGGCCACATTTGGCAGTGATAGGGTTAATAGAAATAAATTACTTAAAAAGGAGTCTTAATTTAATTTT
>CALNXI010004365.1:2500-24804 GCA_942486025.1 Porites evermanni
CGTTTAGGGTTGCACACGAAAAAATATAAAAACATATATTTGATATGTATATTTTTAATTCGTTTTATTTACTCCATTCATATCATCCAAGTTTTCTCATTTTTCTTGTTTTAACATGGCCTCTTTTGGGGGTCAAAAAAAGGCTTGGGCCACGCCCAGATCGGTCTCCTTTAGGGGTTTAATTCAAATTTCCGACGAGCATCCCCACCCCTTTCATACGCCGAGTCCACCCCGGGGAGGGATCATTCACTGGTTTTGGGGAAGTGGGGTGGGTGGACGAACGAACGTAAAAAAGAGAACAAACACAGGAACATCAGGGTATGGTGCAAAGTGGGTGTAAATCAATAAATATTTATTAGATATGTGTTGCTTTTAAAGGACCAAAATTATGTGCTTTACATCTTTTATGGACCATCTTAATCCTAGGAAGTGAAAACAATCGGTGAAAGTGAAAAACTTTGAAGTGGTGAAATCAGCAATATGCGCTATTTTTACTCCTTATCACCATGGTCACTGCAAAAAATTGGCCGCCGGGCGCTGAAGTGATTTTCCTCCCGAAAAAAAAATATATTTTTAATTATTTCCAAAAATGAATGCGGTTTCAGTTACTTTTGGACCAAGATAAATTCATGGGCAAAGTTTAAAGGAAATTGATTTTCCGACCCGAAACGCAGTCGACCGGTTTTAGACACTCTCTTAAACAACTTATTTGCCCCGTGTAAGGCATTCCGGATTTCGGAATCGCGGAAAGTTTTGCTTCTGGAATCCACAATTTTGGAATTTTCACTTGTGGAATAGGGAATCTTGGGTGTTGGAATCTGGAACACAGCTCAAGGAATCCGGAATCCATTGCGTGAAATCCAGAATCCAAGGCTTTTTTGGATTCCCTTCAACTGCCAATGTAACAGCAACATAAAAAGGTTAAGACGGATTCCATCGCAAAATTGAGTATACTCATTTTAATTTTCAGTGGACAAAACCCTTCTACCAGAATAATTAAAACAATATCGCATTCTTTTTTACATTTTTCAAGGGCTATAGATGTAATTAGTTATCCGTAATACTGCCAGTCAAAGACTATTTCTCATGGGAGCCCGAGAAAATAAATGTCAAATTCAAGAATTGTGAAAACACGTGTAAAATTCTGAACATTTTATGATTGTGTAAGCTGTCATTTTGTGAAATTTGACATTGTCACTTTCTTTATGTGTAGCTACAATCTTAACGTAGAAAAATCTGTTTGAATGCAGAGGTCCACGCAACACGTAATTATAAACTGACTGGTTCCTCTTGCCGGTTCTCGTCACTTGATGTGTAAAATAAAACAAAACTGAATGCAAGGCTGGCACTACGGCAAAGGGCTGATTTATTATAGGCCAATATTTCGGGAAAAAAGTTAGCCTTCCTCGGGGCTTGAGCTACACCGAGAGAAAATATTTTTAACGACTTCCAAAATTTAAATTTAAAATAAGGGGGAAAACAGGAAGAGGGAGGAAGAGGGAGAGAGGAGGGGAGAGGTTCCATCGCTGTCATTCCCTACCCTACCCCCTCGCTGTTTTTTTTTTTCAGCGCACATCTTCTTGCGCCGTCCACACGATCTGAACACGCCTGGAACAGACAATGTCCAAGTGTCTATTTAAAACAAAGGGAAACAGCCAGAGTGAGTTTTGGAATTGACAGAACATTTTTTAGCTTTCTTAAACTTGATATTTAAATTATTTATTACCTTAGTATTCTAGCTTTGTAGGATTTTTAGAATTTATAGGGCCATAAGGGAAGAGTACAGTGCCACTGTAATTATGCACCCTATTGAAATTAAACTGTTTGTTTGTTGGTTGGTTTGAATGGGCCTAATTCGCAGGAGGGTGCTTATTCGAGAGGAAGCTGGAGGGGGGTGGGGAGGAGTCGCCTACTAGGTTTCGTGTCAAGGAACTAAATCTTTTTTTGCCAATTCTTCATATAGAAATAACCTCACACACATAATACATAGGAAATGATTTTTGTAACTGGCTTAAAGCAGAAGAAATTAAAGAAAATTCCATTTCGATACCCATCCTATTTATCAAAAGTGGGGAGATAATTATCAGTGAATTATGGGAACGTATGTTGGATGGTCAACTGACCACTGAAAACAGGTTGACAGTTCAATACAGGTTCGTACCAACCAAGCATTTTCTTCTTCTTTTTTTTTTCAAACAGAAAAGGAACAAGAAACCATTCAACGCTACAAAATGTAACCAGTGCACTAATATAATACATCTTAACAATGAGTACAATGAAAAAAAGTAATCGATAAGAGCAAGTGACCATTTTTAAAACAGTGGCTAACGCTAATCTTAATAACAAATACAACAATTTACGCTTGGCACTCGTTACAGATTAAGCTTTAAATCAGTTCAGTTAAATGAGTTCTCTGCAGCTCTACACTATACGTAGAGAATGCTCAACAGAGCCATTTACTAACTGAGTGAAACATGAAAACCCCGTTTCTATAGAAAAGGTCTCCAATTTCTGGACCCGTGGGCTGTAAATCAACTGTTTGCATGATTCACTGGAAAGGAAACGGAACAAAGTGATAACTAGTCATCAGGAGTTACGTCGACCTGAAGAAACAAAGTGTCATTTACAATGTAGCGCCTTGTTTGAAGTTCCTTATGAGGTATGCAAAACGGTAGCTCACTTTCAACTACCTTCATTTTTTCTCCTGGTCTTTCTGAGAATATCGTGTCTTTTAATTCCCGTTTTCTTGGGCTTTTAAAATAATAAATATTGTTTTGCCTTTCTTTTAGATCCTTGTTTTGATCAATCATTGTGACCGTTATTTTCTTTCTGAAAGGCCAGGGTAATATGTCATCATATTCACCTTCCATCAAAACGACGGCGATCGAGAGATAGGGAACTTCATGGGGATTAAAACAAAATCCGGTGTCGTAAGGATAGGCAAACACTTTTAATTTGTAGCCATAACGTCCAGTGTAGAATGGATCACTTTCTATCCTTTCCTTTACTCCCTCCTTTGCTTGCCTCAAAATTTCACTGAACGATTTAATCTTCCAAATAAAACGTTTTTTGCGACCATCTTCAACGGTTAAACAGTTTAATCTGGCTTGTGTTTCTACTAACTGAACTCGTATTTCATCTAACTGACCTCGTTGCTCATTCAACTGAACCTGTGTGTTGTTAAGTTTAACACAGGCGAATTCAAGATGCTCTCGCATGTTTGATTGTAGATGAGAATCCAGGTTTTTGCGCTGAAACTGAAAAAAAAAAACAAGACAAATCATCTTAGTAAATAGATTATAAATTTTGGAGTCTTATGCCATATAAAAGTTTGTGTTTGCTGAGAATTTGGCTAAAGAGCTCGGGGTGGGTGGTTATAATCAGTGGTGAAAGCACTAGAAGGCGTCTCCTGATAACAGAAAGACGGTCGGAAGTGAGATTTTCAGCAGATTGTTGTTGCTTAATGAACAACTGATTTATAATGTTTTAAATTCTGATATATTCATTATTGTATTTAACGATCAACAACAACCTTTTCAGTGCATCCCATTTGAGCATAAGGGCAGGAGACTAAAGACAAAGGACAGTCGTTATCAATGTGATTGGGAATCTAAAAGAAAAGGATAAAATTAAGTCAGCGAACTTACTCAAGACCCAGTGCTTAGCATGGCCTTTTCTGATCTAACACACGTCTTCGACGCATTCCAGTCGGGTCGAGAAAAACGGTTTCAAGCACTGGCGGAAAGAGCGCAGCCAAATTTTGTAGTTTGTAAATTTTCATTTTATCCTTTTAGTCTTTAGCCTTTGTTTTTTCGATAGTTAAATCTTTTAGTCTGATTGTATTTTGATTACTTTTTTTGCCTTTTTTAGTCGTCTAGCCTTTTTAGCCTTTTAACTTTATAACCTCTAGTTTTTTAGGTTTGATTGTTATTAATAGTTTTAATATTATTTAATCTTAGTCAGAGGATCTCCCTGAAAACCACTTTATGTAATTGGATTTTCCTCTATAAAGATTATTATATTATTATATTATTATTATTAGCTCTTCTCGTTGCGCCGTTTCTCTCAACCCGACTGACTGCCCCCCAGGTCAGAAGAAAAGGGTCCTAAAGTTCAGGTTCCTCCCATGTCAAGCCTACATTTTCTACATTTAGTCTATTTTTTGCAGCCGCTTCGATCACGGTAATCACAACGCTTCAAGGACCACGACCATATCGATTTGTTTCCGCAGTAGCCAGCATATAATTTGTGTTATATAGAAGGAGAAACGAACGAAGAAGCGCATGACAACATGGCGAACGGATGCAAATAGACCTTGTCACGGTTTTCGACGCCATCTTGACGAGTAGGCAAACGCGTAAGAAATTACAGTGTTTGTATGAGAATCTAATGTCGAATAATTTCCGTAAAACGGCTGTTCTGAAAAAAATATCAGTTGTAAACTAAAGCTACACGGCAAAGGATTGTCCTAAAAAATTTTGGGGGCGTACCTGTGCTTAATTTTCTCCAGAGGCTTGCTTTAGATTTTCCATATATTTGTCTGTAATTTTCCCGGGACTTTCTTACAGACAAATGTATAGAAAATTTTAAAAAGTGGTTCTAGGTCTTCTAGTGCATGTAACGCCCTCAAATTTTTTCAGGAGAATCCTTTGGAGTGAAGCTTTAGTTTACAAATCATATTTTTCTCAGAACAGCCGTTCCACGGAAATTATTCGACATTAGATTCTCGTACAAACACTGTAATTTCTCACGCGTTTGCCTACTCGTCAAGATGGCGTCGAAAACCGTGACAAGGTCTATTGACCACACTCCGACTCTTACTTGTTTTGCATCGACCGTCTACCGTTTTGAGGAAGATGCAACTTTATCCCATGGGCTGCGCTTTACTGGGGAAAACGAACAGAAGGGAAAGACAAGTCGCTGTAATTCCCTGACATATCATATATCAGATATAGTGCTCAAAGGCGCCGTGGCCGTGGAAATGGGTCAGTTGTTCATGTATGACCTCATGAAATGTCCTGACTGTCATGGGGTCATACATGAACTACTGACCTACTACCGTTCGGTACAAGTACCTTTCAGCTCTGTCGTATTATTCTGGGAGGAGATGTTCAAACAAATCCTGGGCCGAAGAATAACAAGAAATTGCCAAATTATCCTTGTAAGGAATGCTGCAAAAATGTTCTCTCGAATCAAGACGCCCTTTTGTGCGCGGTTTGTACCACATGGACACACGCCATGTGTGTCGGCATTACATAGGAAACCTTTAAGCAATACTTAGCTTTTCCTGACATGGATTGGACGTGTTCATGGTGTAACAGCTGTGTAACCCTCATTCGCGAATGGAAACCTTTCGTTTTGAAGAGTTAAACATGCAAATGAACCCAATATCAGTTACTTCGTTGATGGAAGGTAACGACATTGAAAATGAGTTACATGAGTTAATGTCCCTCTGAACCACCAAGAGAGCTCGATTGTGGAAGAACGTAAACAAAATTCTCACAACGCTTTTGTGGCTCACTTCAATATTGACAGCACGCAAAATAAATTTGAGGAGCTAAAACTCCTGAACGATTCTTTGAAGGCACAGATACTAATTTTATTCGAAAACAAAATTGACCGTTCTTATCCTGACGACCAGTTCAGACTAGAAGGATACAATATGTATATCATAGACAGATGCAAAAGGGGTGGTGGGCTCATTGCTTATTTTTCTACATTCATTCCTTCGAAGAGAATGAAATTGCCAAAGACCTATAAGACGCAGGAAGCTATCGCGGTTGAATGTACGATAGGGAGGAAAGAAATATTGTGTTTAGCGCTTTACAGACCACCTAAACAGTCAAAAGGGAACAATGGTCGAAAGATCGAAACACTTGTGGAATGTAGAGGAAGAAATGAACCACCTTTCCCAGTGGTCATGTCTTCAGAAGCAGGGTATAGTTATATTAGGAGATATGAACATGGACAGGCTTAGCCCCGGTCGGGGTGAGGGAAATATGCTAAGAGATTTAGAGGAGGTTTATAACTTGTCCTGTCTGATAACAGAGCCCACAAGAGTGCACTCTTCTGGACGAGTTGCTCACAAACTCTCCAGAGCTGTTCAATAGGTGCGGGGTTTATAACCCAAGCTAACCCAGAAATAAGCGACCACTATATAATATATGGGGAACTGAATGAAGGTGAAAGTGTGCAAGTAATAAGCCCAAGATCATAACATTTAGGCAGACTAAAAACACAGACTTTGAGCTACTCAATTAAGAACTAAGTAATGCGCCTTGGCATGTTGGTGATATTTTCACTTGCACAGATGACAAGTATGAATACTGGGGAGGACTACTTGAAAGCATCGTGAACTCACATGCACCAGTCAAGAGAAACAGAGTGAGAGAACAGGACATCCCCTATATGACTCGGGAATGGAAAAATGCTTTGAAAATGAAAAGAAAGTATGTTAGAATGTTTGCAAAAGATCGTACGGTCGAGAACTTAGAACTCAAGACGAAGGACCGAAAACTAGCCTCGGGGGAGCGTTGAAAAGCGATCAGAACATACTGGTACAAAAATACGGAAGAACATACCAGATAAGTTTTACGATACCTTCAAACCTTTTATTAGCAACAAAGGCAAGGGATCTACAACAATACATATAAAAACTAAGGAAAACAACTCGGTCGAAAAGAATCAAAATGAAGTGGCAGAGACGCTAGCCAGCTACTTTAAATATTGGAGGAGATCACGTCATCCGTCTGACTGAGGACGACCATAGCGAGCATGACAGAGTTAAGAGCATACAAGAGGTCTACCAAGAAAACGATTTTGATTTTAAATTACTCAGGCCAAATGAGGTGCAACGGGCACTTGAAAATATCAATCCAAAGAAATCTAGTGGTTGGGATTCCGCGATCTCACCGAGGCTTCTTAAGAGCGTTGCTAAGGGAAAGGCAATATCACCTACAACCTTTATAATCTTTGTATAGAGAAGAGCGAATGGCCGGCCTCGTGGAAAATGGGTGAATGGACACCTGTCTTAAAGAAGGGAGACAGACAAGATGTTAAAAACTATCGCCCCGTTAGGCTCCACTTATAAAACTCTGTACTCGAAAATGACAGCGTACAGAAAGACACATAGCTGTGAGACGACTTTGCTTGGACTGATAGAGGACTGGAAACAGGCTGTCCACTCTAAACAACTCGTGTGCGTTCTATCTACTGATATGAGCAAGGCCTTCGACTGTTTGAGTCACTTTCTGACAATAAAGAAGTTGGAGGCTTATGGCTTTGGAAGCTGATCTCTCGATTTAATGCGATCGTTTTTCGAAAACAAACGAAACAGGGTAAAACTAGGTGAAATTACAAGCGATTGTAAACTTATGAAACTTGGATGTCCGCCAGGATCATCCTTCAGGTCCTTACTCTGAAACATGTTCCAGAATGATTTACCGTCGCATGTCGAGAATGGAAACGTAAATATGTATGCGGATGACCATCAATTGCATGTGAAGGGAACAAATCACGAAATAGTCAGACAGCAACTGAAAATGAGCAGCAAGCAAGCTCTGACGTGGTATTCAAAAAACTTTTTATTAGCCAACCCAGAGAAGTTCCAATTCCTAAATATTAACCCAAGAAAAATTGATGGAGATGAGAGTGATGCAGTGCGAAGCGCGGATGGCCTACCCATTGACAAATCATAGGTCATTAAACTACTAGGAGTCCACATCGACTATGATCTTAATTTCAAGAAGCATATAAGTGAGCTATGTATTATGACTAGCCATAAAGTCGGGATAATAGAGAGCTTTAGATTCTAAGACGAGTACGACTACGAGTACGAGATTTTCTCAACACTATGTAGTGCACGCACGTGAGCCAGCGTCATTTTGGCGGGAAAATTTGGTAGCCGTCGTCACTCTGCTATGAGTTTTGGCGAGAATGTCGAAGTGGCGGGAACAAGTTGTCAAATGTTGGCAGTTTTATCATTTTGCGATCGGGAGAGGGTGTAACCTCAGTGGCTGATCCAGACCTTCATATGGGGGGGGGGGGGGGGGCGGTCCTTCAACCCCCGAAAAGGGGGGGGGGGGGGGGCCCCAAAAAAAATTTTTTGGCCCTTCCGGCCCCCTTTTGGGTCAAAAAAAAGGGGGGCGGCCGCCCCCCCCCGCCCCCCCCCTGGGCCCCCCCACCGCCACTGGTCTCCAAAAAACATTTTTCGGCTCTTCAGGCCTCAGTTTGGTCTAAAAATAAGGGGGGGCCCGGGCCCCCCAGGCCCCTCCCCTGGATCCGCCACTGAACCTCCTTCATTAAAGGTAACAGTGCTAACTTTTCTAGTGACAAATGGTAAAATGAAGCTTTCCGGGGAGTCTATATTTTGAGAATACGCGAAAAACCTTTAAGTCAAATCTCGTACTCGTAGTCGTTCTCATCCTTGAATCTAAAGGTCTCTACTATCTCGTTTAACAAATTTAATACCATGTTAGGCTAAGCTGTTGCTGCACAAATCTTTTATTTCGCCCCACTTAATGTACTGCCATTTAATATGGCATTTTTGTAAGTCGTCAGACAAAGGAAGGTGAAACGATAACAATAACGTGCATTGAGAGCCATTTATAGATCACACTCGGAAACGTATGAAGAACTCTTAAAGAGGGCTAACCTTCCCTCGTTGAACAACAGACGTCTTCAGGACATCGTAGTACTGATGTATAAAGTTAAGTACGGACTTGTGCCTGATAATGTTTCTAACTTATTCGTTCGAAAGGATTCCGCGCATTCATTCAGAAATAATGACTATTATAGTATTGTAATCGTATACTTTTTTTGTACTTTTATTGAGGGTGTAGATTTTATAGTAAATAATCCCCTTTAACAATTTAATTTTAGTAGTATAGTTTATTAAGTGTGCGAAGTAGTCCCTTTGGGCTAAAATACTTTGACACTTAAATAAAGTTTTTTATCTTATCTTGTTATTTATTTACTTGCTATGAGGTTTTTGTTGTCTATTTAAAAGGGAAATGTATTCAAACTTTTTAAAACAAGCAACTGCCGAGAAAACAGCCGACAGCCTTACCCGCAAGGTAGAAATCCTGCGATGATGCTATACTCAGATACTTTATGGCGTCACTTAAACTACAATGAAATACATTTACCATTTCTCTAGGAATTACATGGCCACAGCTAATAGGGCAAGGGAGTGGAATCTCACGGCAATTTTCCAAATGGTCCTGCAAAAACACAAGTATATAACTTATTTTTTTCACTTAAACTGAAAAACGTCATTTTTTTAGGCCGTCGTAAGCCGAGAGAAATCTTGCAGTACTCTACGGTGCTCATCAATAAGGGAGAAGTTTGAGCACACACATCTAAGTCAAGATCAAACGAAAGAGGTATCCGTTGTCAACTGGAAAAACTATGGCGGAATGGTTGAAAAAGAGAGTCGCTGTTATTTTAATTCTGCTTACCTGTAAGTGCCTCTTTGGGTGTGGCTCTTCACAGTATTCACATTCTATGATCCTCCATTCGCACGTGTTTGTCACGTGTTGTTCGAGGTCTTTTCTTTTCACGGTCACATGGCAATTTTCGATAGTGCAAGTAACAATTTTGAACGGGCAAGCTTCCAGGTGAGCCTGTTTTAAATAATAACAACTTGTGAGAATTGAAAGATCACTTCTAGAGAAGAAGTGATCTCCGAACTACCAAATGTCTTAGTTTTGACGCCAGTTAAGAAATTAGCTGACATTCATGGGGATTTTCGTTAATGAATAATTGAGAATAGTCTGCGTCACTTTTGACACTCAAATGAATGTATTATGTCTTTTCATAAATTACGCATACCAAGAGAGAATGAGCTAGCGAATGATAACATTCGAAAGAAACATTTTGGTATCATCACCTGGTTTTAAATGGGAAAGCAAAATATACAAGCTAAATAGGTCTATTTTTGTAGAAGGTGTGGCGAAACGCCCTGGTAAAAAGTCTACTTTGTCGTGTTGTAATTCAGCTGAATTATCTGTCCTGAAAACGGTTCTGGAGCAGAAAGCACAGCATTATAACGCGAATTTACGAAAAAATAAAGATTGTGATAATGTGCTTAAAGTTCTGTGACAAACTTTACGCCAGTATTTAAAGTCGTTTAAAGGTGATTAAAGGTCACTTTACGCGGTTGTACGTAAAGTTGTCATTACGCTTGTTTGCGTCGCCGCTTTTAGCTGCTTTTCAAAGTCCTGTTCAAGGTCAACTTTATACCACCGGATGTAAAGGCAAATTAAAGTTCGGTAATTTTCGTGTCAAACAGACTGGTTACTTGTTGTATGTTAACAATCACTGAATAACGGCCGGTCAACGGACAACGTCCGGCTAAGATGACCATTTGTTTGAACAAACTTGCAGTTGGCTGGTCATTTTGACTTGTCAGGTCAGTGTATGGCTTTTAAATAAATAACTGGAAGAAAAAAAAGATTTATTCTCATTTATCCTGAAAATTACAATACAGTTTAAACCATTAAATATTTTAGCTGCTCGCAGTTATAAATCCGGAGAAGACAGATGAGACTGTCTTGTACTGCGACTCTGAATGCTAATTAGCACTTTGTTAGTTTTAGTGGTCAAAATAAGCCATGACTGAGCCGAAACTTGATCGCCCAGTCAAGATGAACGGCCACTGTCCAAAAAATGAACCCTGAATAATGTTAACACATTAATGAGAACGTCCTAACTAACAGAGGCTGTGCAACAAATGCTTAAGGCTTTTTTTACAAGGTGGTAATGAGGCTAAGACGGGAAATCAACATGTACAAAGGCTTTCACGGAAATTAAATGGCCATTTTTACGAGAAAAGAGTAAACATTCTAAAAAACTGTGGCACATCACGACTACCAGACAATTTTCTGCATGCGGATCACCAAGAACACCAAAAAAAGGTCAATAGCCTATTAAACCTAGTAGGAGTAATTTTGGACCCTTGCGCGTGCGGACTCAATAGGCGTCCGCTCGATACATCCCGAAGACGATATGACGTGTTTCCGTTTTTTGCAAATTCGACAGAAACGTAGAGCTGCTTATATCTGTCACCTTTCCGCTCTGCGGAAACATGGTTATCTAGTTGCCTTTGCAAATAATCAAGGTGAAAAACAGTAAATTTACTCTCCAGATGAGTGGATCAAACGGTTGCGTACTTACGCGCCCGGGGAGGGTATTCCTGGTAATTCGAGGTGGGGGTGGGGAAAATAGTCATTTTCCACATCCGTTTTCACCCGACCTGGCCTCTTATTTTTAGACCTGGCGTAGGCAGAAATTATGTTATCATTACTTAGGCTAGAACGCCAACAAAAAGATTCCATTTCGAATTGGCATAAATTAGTCTTTCTTACCATTTGGAATTGAAACGACAAAAACGTTCAAGCACTCTGGTATTGACCAAACCAGGGTATTTTCACTCACGTGGCCAGCAACTTTGCAAATTTATTGGAACAAAAGAAAGCGTTGCATAAGAAAAGAGTTCAACTCCTACACTGGGACACGTTTGGAACACCAACATGGTCGCCGTTTCATTGTTTTGGGACACCAATAGGCCCCGTGACGTCATGTGAAAACACTCTGTAGGCAAAGTCTTTACCCGTTTTCAGACCAAAACGGCGCAAAAACCATATGCAAAGGCTGTGTGAGTTTGCCATTGCTTTCGATTCAAGGTGGTAAAAGTGCTAACCGAATTGGGGCAGGAGCGGACTGCCGGTCAGCGGAGTTTTCTTCAGCTCATGCTCATTGGGGTAGTTAACGGCGTCAACGAGTCCGTTTGTCTGTGTACGTTCGCTTCCCGATAGCGCCACAAGACACGTAAGGGTTGTGATATATTATTATTGAACTATCAGCCTGAAGTGATCAATCGCTTCACTCGTAAAGCGACCCTTTTAAAAAAAACCTCGTGATGCGCAAGTATAATTTGAATGTTGGAGTATTCGATTGTATACTCGCAGTACTAAGGCTAAGGCTATCCAAGACGGAAGATTTTGACGGAGAATGCAGATTGTAAGACGAGGTAAGCTTTCCTGGTTCCAAATCTAAGCTTGTTTAACCATTGTGCTGAGCTACAACTACAATTGTAATATTTATTGACCATTTTGGAGTTGCGTAAGGAAATGGGGCATATAAAGGTAAGGGTATCCAAGACGGGAGATTTTGCGGGAGAATGCGGAATGTAAGATGGGGTTAGTGTTCCTGGTTCCAAATTTTAAGTTGTTTTTCCCTTTGTCGGTGCTAACACTTCAATTTTAAAATTTATTGACCCTTTTGGAGGTTGGTAAAGAAATGGGGGAGGGCTTCTAACCCCCCCTCCCCCCCCCCCCCACCCCCACATCTTCAAATATTGAGAATTGACAGGGAAGGAAGGGATAATATATGACGTCATACTGCACGAAACATGACGTCATTTGTGCAAAAAAACATGTGAAAAAGATTTAGTTGAAGTTGTAACATTTGTACCTGATTGGTTTATTTCCCACCAATCATGTATAATTATTACAATGACATACCGGGGTTTCTGAGGAAACGTTCGATGTTTAAAGTTAAATAGCTCAAACAACGCAAAATATTTGAAATTTCATTGACAGAAAGTCGAATCTACAAGAAATAGCGAACTTTGGCAATTATCCAGGAGATTTCAGACTCTAATCTGGAGACCGGGAGAAATGGTTCAAAATCGGGAGTCCCCTGGATTATACAGGAGAGTTGACAGCACTGCTGGGTCATGTTGAGATTGGTCATGTTGAGATTGGTTATTTGACCAGGTTTGGTGCTCTAAAGTTGAACAGGAACCAAGTTATGACTCTTGAAACATGGTTAAAGATCCATACAAATGTCTTTTATTTTGTGACAGTGTCCCCCAAAACCCTATAAACTCTTTAAAATATTTTTCCCTTTTTTGTTTAACTGTAAAATTCGTTATGCATCTACTACTTGGAAGGAACTAATTCGAAAATCACTATGTTTGCCCATTTTCAGGAATATCACAGTAATCATAAAAAAAAGTAAGAGTTTATATGGTTTTGGGGGACGCTGTCACAAAATTACAGACGATCATATGGATCTTTAACCATGTTTGAAGACCAAACTGTATCAAACTGTTTTGTTCAAAAGAGTTTGATGGAACACGTACTGAACGAGACTCACTGCGGTGTTGTTCACGGTTTAGTGAGTTCCCTTTGAGTCAACAAGGCTACTGGTCTGGATGGTATTTCTGCAAGGCTTTTAAAAGAAGCTTGTCCTGAAATCGTGCCTTCTCTCATAATTAACCTATCCATTAGATGTGGGTATTTTCCAGACGAGTGGAAAATTTCCGAAGTATTACCTTTATATAAGGAGGATATTAAGTCTGATCCTAACAACTATAGACCTATATCTATTCTACCAGTTGTCAGTAAAATAATCAAAAAGGTTATTTTCAAACAACTTTATGAGTACCTAACTCACAATAATTTGCTGGCAGGTTCTCAGCATGGTTTCAGACCGATGCATTCTATTTTGACTGCCTTGCTTGAAGCTTCTAACAACTGGTACTTAAATATTGATGATGGCCTAATTAACAGTGTACTCTTTCTGGATCTTTAGAAAGCCTTTGATACGGCTGACCGCAGCATATTGTTGAAAAAACTGCAACTTTATGGTGTCGACCCACATGCAGTTCAGTGGTTCAAATTATACCTATCAAATCTCATTCAGAGTACTTATGTAAATGGAACTCCATAAGACTATCTTCCTATTAGTTTGGGGGTCCCACAAGGTTCTTTACTTGGATCCTTGTTGTTTCTTATTTATATAAATGACCTTCAAGATTGTGAGCTGTCATCATCTGCACTTATGTATGCTGATGACACCTCGTTTACCCTTTCCACTTATGACCCAACAACTCGTGAAGAAAAGTTAAAGAAAGACTTGGATGAGGTTCAAAAGTGGCTGAAATCAAATAAACTCACATTAAATGTCAAAAAGACAAAATATATGATAATTGGAAGCCACTACCAACTAAGGAATTTAAATGATGACTTAAACGTTACTGTTAATAGTCAACAATTGACTCAGGTGACTATTATAGATATCTGGCAATAGAGGTTGACGAGGCCTTGGTGTTTAACAAGTTGCTTAGGGCCTCTATTTTTCCTCAATAAAATACACTATCAAGCGAAGCTGGCTAGAAATTACAAAAATCTTCCCTTTTGAGCTTACAAAAATTGTGAAAGACAAGAAAGGAAATTTCAATTAAGTTTTTTGAAGTGTTGAAATTAATGGTACAATTTCCAAAGGGTAGTTGGTATAACTGGTTGAATTGAATGCATTTGGTTTTCTCGATTTGGATTGGTTGCTTTCATCGAATGATTATTTGATTCTCACTTCACATTGGTTTATTTCAGCGGGCTAAAATATATCTTAGCCTGCTAAATTCTCCATTTAAGCCAGCAAAATGCACCACATTGCCCAAAAAAGTGGTGATAATATTTTTTAATTCTTATAAGCATATTCTACATTGCTAAAGTTATCTTACTGCTAAAAGATTTTCCTCCTCCTCCCCCAACATAAATTACCATACATAAAAACAACCGAAAAACAAAAATTTAACTGCAACTTATACATTTGTAAACATATTCAGGGTGTGACTTAAGTGCTGTCCGATAGCTTGGGGCTAGTGGAGCAAGAATAGCCCACGATTTTTTTTTAATAGCACTTTGTTTTGTTTTTCATACAACAGAAACCTTGGTATATGATGTTGGTGCAGAAAGTTCTCTCAAAGAAGACAGGAGCACTGAACTTAATTCCAGCCACAAGTTACTGTGCTGTATGCTTAGTCAATCAAGTCAAGTTTTTTAAATGAAAATCTTGAAATACTACCTCCATGCTAAAGACAAAAAAGTTGTTGTCCAGCTGCTTAATATCAGTATTAAAAATAACAATTAGAACCTTTTTTAACATCTTTTCCACATATGCATTTTACATTGCATTTAAGGGGCTGTGTCATGCTATGTTTTACTATCTCTTTGAGAGCTGGCTTAAATGTGTCTTAGCATCAACTGAATTTAAAAAAATAATGATTCAGTTTTGTTATTTAAGACTATATAGAGGCATTGAGACTGTTTCCTGTCATCTGTTGCTGTAGATGACAAGGATTATTTTTTAACTCTCTTAGTTTTGAAATTCGAAATGCAACAAGTCCCTCTTCCTTTTGCTGTAAGCTGAAAGCATTCCTTTTATCATAAATAGTAATTTATATATATATATATATATATATATATATATGTATTTTTTTTTCTTCCTTTGCTCTTTTATTTTCTTTTGTTTTTTTCTTTTTGTCATTTCGCTTTTTTTAGCCTAGAACTTTGATTAGTACGACTATCTAATATACTTATTTTAAGATTTACTGTAGCTCTGCCATTGATTTTCCCGTGTGTAATTATGATAATATTTTGTTCTAATTATCTAACTGAGGGAGCCCATTCGTTATAAGCCCGGTGGCTTCTCTTGGGCTTCCTCGCCATGAGAGTTAAGGTAATTAGATTTTATTTGATTTGTATAATTTTTTGGCAAACAAAACAATAAACGATGGACGTGGATTGAAATTTGTAAAAGTTGGGCCAACTTTTTAGTGCCTTTACTGCAGAAATCACCCAAAAGTATTGGTTTGCAGGGCGGGGAAAAAAATCAGGTCTGATTGCCCGGGGCAAGTAAATTTTGATGTCGGGCAAGTAAAAAAAGTGAAATGATCCTCAGTGTTCCTGTGAATCCAATTTATTAAAAGCTTTTTATAACTTTCATATTTATAACATTCAGTGAAATGAAATATTTAAAAGTTTTCTTGATATTTCAAGTTTTTCGCTGAAAATTTAATTTTATTTATGGGCAGTGTAATTTTTGCTCATAAAGGGTTTGTTCATTACTTTTGGCATATTTAAAGTTCAACTGCAGTGGTAAAACAAAATAAAATATAGTTCCATTTAAAGCAAGTTATAACTTGATCTTGATCATTATAAGTCGGGATGACTGCTCTGACAGTTCCAGTGAGTGTTCAATGCTTCATAACTTTTCGTTTTGTTATCAGTTGTGAAGAATAAAAGTTTTGTCTTGCCAAATCCTTTAACTGTGTGTTAAAGTGTTGTTACATATCAGGGTAAATGTAATTGTGTTGGAGTAATCCTCAATTCATAGCTCCAGATTGTAAATACTATGCCGAGATGATGGAAGCAAAAAATCACAGTATTAAGTACAAAAAGAAAACTATGTGTGGAAAATCAACTCAAAAGAAATCTTGTTTGTTAAAAGTTTGGTAAGAAAAATGTACCCATTACTTTTATCTTTTTATTGTAACTTTACATAAGCTTAAAGATGGGTTAAATCTGGACTTTGTACAAGCTTTACGCTAAACTTAAAGGTTCTGCGTAAAGGTTTTGTTTACTTACGCCAGTTTTACATCGATGCGTAAAGGTGTAGTAAAGTTGAACTTTACGTTGAGTAAAGAGGCGAAAAGTTGTGTAAAATTCAACTTTACGTTGAACTTTACGTTGAGTAAAGAGGCGAAAAGTTGTGTAAAATTCAACTTTACGCTGACTTTACCTTGTCGCTAAGCTAACGTAAATTTAGTTTTTCGTGCTGTGTAGGGGGAAAAGTGCACATGCCAAAACTGACTCTACGAATCTGAGCGTTTACCGCTCTACATTTGCATTTTATCCCTCCACACTTTCAGTCATCAGGACGCATGGGAACGTAACGCCATGAGTAAAATACTTGATTTATTCAGTTTCAAAGGTGGGTGGAAAGGAGTGGGGTCTACTCAACTAGGAAATGATCATGTTTGACACAAACTGAATCCATCGCTCCTTGGATACAATTCTTGTTTTGGTTTTTTACCTCTTTGTCCCTCAGCTCACCAGTCCACGAACAACCGTCACTTGGACATTTGATCACCATTGACAAAATTTTCCTTCCTGTTGCGTTGTCAGGAAATACATCCTACAGTATAATTAGAAAGAAAATTAAACGTAGTGCTCAAGATCAATCCAATATGAATCTTTAGGTGTTGTGATAGAAAAGGATCATGGGAAACTATGGAACACGTGTTAATAGGTGCAGGCGCGGATCCACACCAGCTTCCACCGTTTTACGAAAATCGGTCAGGTTTTTCATAGATAAGTTTGTTTCCTTTTTTTTAATTTGTTAATTTAAAATCTGGCCAATATCCTGTCTGAATGACTCAGAAACCCAGGAAAGTTGACTTTAGGGAGTAAAAATCCAAACTATTTCACTGAGGTGTATGCAGAAGAACAGGGTTTTCACAGTCTTGAAAAGACCTTGAATTCCATTTTTCCTTGAAAAGTCCTTAAATTTCTGTGCAAGTCCTTGAAAAGTCGTTCAATTTTCATCAACTTTGAATGGAGTAGCCTGGAAAGAGTTTTTGGATGCTTTTTG
This sequence comes from Porites evermanni, assembly GCA_942486025.1. Lineage (NCBI taxonomy): Eukaryota > Metazoa > Cnidaria > Anthozoa > Scleractinia > Poritidae > Porites > Porites evermanni. Next base: position 19,943 of record CALNXI010004365.1, read on the forward strand.
GTTGTGCAAGACAGAATATAAATCATAGCTCAGAGAATTTAAAGGTTATTTACATAAAGTGCTCAATGTTTTTGCAATAATTAACTATCAATTTAAGACAAGTGAACTGAAAAGTGTAGAGAAGTTGGTGAAGCAAACAGTTCAAGCCTTAAAGTCTCATTAGAATGGACTAGAAATGTGCACTTTTCTACAATCTGTGAAATTATAGTCCTAGTAGGTGGTCCTTGGAAAGTCCTTGGAAAATGGTTGCAGTTTTTTGTATGAACCCTGAAGAAGCTTGCGCCCTCGACGCTCGTTTAGGAAATCGGTCAGTACTGATTTATCCTAGATCCGCGCCTGAGGTGCCTCTTTGACTCAAAGGACAGTTGTTTTTATATATTTTTTTAGTCAACGTTTGATTAGATGATGATGATGATGATAATGATGATGGTCATTATTATTATTAGTACAGCAAATAACTATTATTATTATTATTATTATTATTAATCAAAGATGATTTTCTTCAACTTGCTTAAATACCTTTGAAATTAATCTCGCATTTTCACGACTTAAAACGTCAATGTGTGGATGCGACGGTCTTGCTCTAAAAGTTTTTTAAATTTCTTATTTTATCACTTGGTGGCAGCTCGTTTCAAATTTTTACCCATTTTTACACAGTTTTGCATGCAAGCTTTAGATAAAAAGAATAGACGAGACCAAAACGCAATAGACACAGAGGTTACAAGGTAAATGAAAGTGATTTACCCGGTCTCGGTCCAGGCCTTTCCTATCTGCGGGACAAGTGTAAGGCTGGTTCTGAACTTCTTGTCTGTTTTTCGGTGTGAGAGACAATTAAAATGAGTAAATGAATAAATATACAAAAAAAAATAGAGTAAAAGATCTAGACAAACAATTTACGTATTGAAACTGATCGCGGTCGATACGCAGACTGAGTTAGGAGCAAGTGTGGTAAAAGCGTAAATGTGTTTACAAGCAATTAATTTCAAATCGGGTTAAACCATAGTTATTAGAGGAGACTGGTTATGAAAAGCGGCAAACATCAATGATAAAAGCAACAGTGCTGCAGTTTATGTTAGAAGCACCCTGAAAGTGCACAATCCTTTGTTTTCTGTTAGCAAATTGTTACGGAATAAATTAATGCAACGTTTTTATTGGTCAATACAATCAAAATGATAGGAATTCTTTTGAACGTTGTGCACTTTCAGGTCCACAAAAACATATAACAAAGGAGTCTGACGGGTTTCATAACCATTCCACTAGTACCCGTACATCGACACAAAAAAATGTGCAATGTAATCGCAAACTAGGCATTCGACATTTGTACATCTCCCAACATCTCCCACAATACACCTCGTTTGGACAGTTTGGACAGTTTGGAGCGACTTTGGAACGGCTTTGATTCAGACGCCGAACTTTTCCTGTACCGAACCTAATGCATAAATTATTATAACGTATTTTGTAAGCAGTTTGACCGAAATGAGTATTTTTCGCATTTTCAACTTAGTTCAACTGCAATTAAGATCAGCATCTGAATCAATTCAGCCGGTCTAAATAATTTGGGTCGGCCTTAATTCGAATTAGGTTCGGCTCATCATGAAATCAGTGAAATGTTCGGCGTATAACAATATTGACAAACTGAAATTAACATCAACATTAGAAAATACATTAAATTAAAAAAAAGCCTCCTTGATGAAACTATTTTTAAAGCGCTGAATATTAATCCCAGGTAGTTGGCTGCTTGGAACTCGGAGGCACGCAGAGCTTTCTTTCGTTTTGAGTATAGGGAAGGATACAAAGGGTGGTCGGGCATGCTGGGGAGTCTTAAAAAGCGCGCGATCTGTCTATTCTTTAAGACATCAAATACGTTAATTTGACCGCCACAATACTTCTTCCATGCAGGCTTTCGGAGCATAGAATCCACATAAGCGCGCAATAATTTTAAAAATTTAAATGGTTTTTAAGCTCTTTTAGGAAGGCCAGTAGCCCGAGTGCAGACGTCTCTTATTCCTTTGCTTTCACTTTGTTTCAAAGGAATTAAGAGATGTCTGCAGGCTAGGAGACCAGGTTATGCGAGCGACATTTGCTATGCATACATTGATCACGTGAAACCATATTCCTGAATAGATCAGTGACACCGAACAATGACTACTCTAAACAGAGGAAACGAAAAACAATTTGTCATTTCGGCAAAGGTTAAAAAATAGAAAACAAGCTAAACTGTCTACTGTGCCAAAAATATATCCAAAGTGTTCTCTAAAGAGCATAAATGTATCAGTTTAGATTTTTGAACTTGCTTTCCCCTCTATTTTAAAACTAAAGTTGAGTGACATTGTCTTCGACCAATAAATCGACTAAGCTGGTCTAAGCTGGGTCGACGTCGTGTGCCTCATGATCAGTAAATGCAGGTCGACTTTTCCTTGACGAGATGTGCGTACCATTGAGGTGATGATTGGAATATAGTACCGGAGTTCGTACTCCACCTTAAGGTGGTATGGTTTTGGATCAATATTCTTCAATACTAAACACTGCATAGAACTCAGTCAGCTAGGCGTACCTTCTCAAATGTTCCTCGAGGCATGCATTACAAAATCTGTGACCGCATCTTGTAAGAAAAGGCTCCCTCAGCGGCAGTTGACAAATTAAGCAAAGAAAATCATCTTCAACTTCATACACAAACTCCTCGTCGTAACCTGAAGGTAACAGAGTGTTGCGTGGGGCTTCCGCCATGTTGCAAAAATACTCTACCCAGCTATTTAGAAAGCGAAACCCTTTTTATTTGTTAATGAGCGAAACCATGAAAGTATTTTAGGGGTGGTGGGGTGCTACATCGAACGGTCGAATGGATGAACGTCAGTATGTCTATTTCCCATGTTTCCTACTTAAACAAGCATAATAATAATAATAGTAATAATAATAATAATGATAATAACCTTTATTTAAAGAGATTGCGGACACTTATTTATTTTACTATGTAAGTATTCTCCCCAGTGGCCTTCTAAACTCAAAAATAACGATAAAAAGCAAGAGCCTATAAAAAGCCTATCAACAAACAGTGATTACAATAAAAGATGTTAAAAATTCTTAAAAGATTGAGAAGTGTTAAAAACGAATGTGAATAAATTAGTAAAAAGGAGAAACTTTTTACGATGATATTAAGACTACGGAAATTTGACGAATCAGAATAACTTTTTAACTTTAAAAGAGGGTCTGGATGGGGGGGTACAAATGTCAGTTGTCAGTTAAAATTTTGCCCATTTGTCAGTTGTCAGTTGAATTTTAAGCTTTTTGTCAGTTGTCAGTTCAATGATTATTAATGATTAACTATGAAACTTATTTGTATATCTTTTATGCGAAATTCAGCTTAAAAGGCACATATAATGTTAATTAAGCATTGAATTCGAAAACTGATGCAATAGTACCTTAATTTTTGTCAGTTTTGCTATCAGTAAGCATTTAAAGTGGCCCTTCATTCCTCAAGTTTTGTGTCACTCTCCTTTACTCGAACGTTTTTGCTGGCCAAAGTCCAACATTTCCAACCATTCAGCCAATCAAAATTTATACCTTCAGAATATTGTATACCTGCCAACTCTCACGCATTAAGCATGAGTCTCACGCCTGTGGACTAAAGAGTCTAAAGACATCGATCTCACCCATCAAGGACAATTTGCCTAACTCACAAATGCGGACAAAGTGTTTTTTAACACGTGATGAATAATGAAAATCCAATCCAAAAAGGCGTCAAATGATGACTTTGATGGTGTACTTTTTTGTGTTCTAACGAAATTAAATCATGCTAAAATTGTCGTCTTCAAAATAACTTCGGAAGTGCTCAAACGTTCTAACGAAATTAAAGCACGCTAAAAATAACTGAGCTTAAACGTCTTCGGAAAATTTGCGGACATTCTCGGCAACGTTCGGAAGTCTTCGGAAAGTCGTCGGGAATCTGTGGAAGTAGCCGAAGCGTTTCTGGAAACCCTGGTCATGACAAGGTGAAAACCCAGAAAAAGTTGGCAGGTATAATATTGGCACGTAAATAGTAAGAAAGACCAAACCTAAATCATCTCGGTAAAAACTTGCTATTACTTTTGTGTAGGCATCATTAGCAGCCATCGTATGCTGGCGCGTACTTAGAGGAATATAAATTTGAGAACATAGGTCATTTTTTTAATATACAACAGATGGTCTTGACATACATGGGTTTTACAGTAAATCATTAACGAAATATGACACTTAAGCGTCTTGCTGCTAAGATTACCTATAAAAAGGCACATTTGAGTCACATTGTCTGATGAAAAGAGTGGAACAATGCTACTTAAGGCCTTAAAAACAGGTTTTGTAGAAAATAAGGGACAATCAGGTCCTTTGTCAGTTGTCAGTAAAACCCAAGGCAAATGTCAGTTGTCAGTTAAATTTTAGGCTATTTGTCAGTTGTCAGTTAAAATTTGGCCATTTTTCAGTTGTCAGTTAACCCCATCCAGACCCTCTTAAAATTGTCCACTGTATATAGTTTGAGGCGGTGTTATCAGTGTACACAGCACACAGCACAGGAACACCAGGATAAAAGTAGGTTCTCGTATTTTTCAAATATCCTAAACTGAGCTGCTTTTCTTCTCTTTTCAATTCAAGTTCTGAGTACATGGCTACTTTATTTTCTTGAGGGCCTCCCAGGGGTTTTAGGGAACAAGGGAACATCGCCATTTACTTTTAGGGAACAAGGGATATTTCAAAATAACTTTTAGGGAACAAGGGAACTGTTGAGGGATATTCGGGAACAAGGGAACATTGACTTTCGACCATTTTCTAACTTTTGGAGAGATTTCCATTAACTGTTTATGAAGACATTTCCGACGTTTCTGTAATTT
>CALNXI010004366.1:0-19286 GCA_942486025.1 Porites evermanni
GACAATTTAGTGTTGAATGATCAGAAAGTGGCCGAGCAGTTGAAACGGGTGATTAAACAAGAAGTCCAAGATGAAGTCGATGCCCGCCCAGAGGAGGGAGGGCAAAAGAATGTGAGCCGCCAGGCCTTTATACTTTGTAATCCTTGTGAGTGTTGAAAATAAAAAACACCATAAAACGAGATGTGCTGTGAAAGAGTGGTCATTTTTCATCATGATTACGCGAGGGGATGTCCAACGGGTGACGGACGCCTTCGTGATAGAAGAAACCTTGTATTGGTGGTCCCACCCTATTGAACGGGTGAACACCGTCCAAGGGGTGGATGCCTGGAATGGGTATCATTGGCTCATAGCCCGCCAACTGGCCCAAGACCAGGATTGGGTTTCCCTCAAACAGTACATGGACACCATGCAAGAAACGCATTTAAGAGAGACGATGGAACACCTGATTCAGTTCGAATCGCCACGCCTCTACCGCGAGTATTGGACGGCATGCCCAGTCACAGACAACGACGACGGCAGCGCGCTTCCTCCCGACGACCCCGCTTTCGTCAAAACGGGCGAGGCATCATGAGCGTGTTGGCCAAAGCGGCCAACATCGGCTATAAATTGGGACGTAGCAAACGGTATAAACGTATGGGTGCGAAAGGGGCCACGGGTCATTATCGACGTCACCCTCGACCGTGGGAAGGATGATTCGACACCCCAGTAGTGTGATTATCGCGGGCCCGTCGGGCAGTGGCAAGAGCGAGTTAGTGGAACAATGGTTACGGGACCTCAACGTGTTTCAAGTCCAACCCAAGAAGATCGTCTATGCCTACGACCGATGGCAACCCCGGTTCGACCGTATGCAAAAGAAAGAGGGGATTCAGTTTCATCGCGGGTTACCGGACCCCCGTCATTTAACCCAATGGTTTGGTCGGACGCGTGGCGGAGTGCTCGTCTTGGACGATTTGATGGAAGAAGGGGGACAGGACAAACGCGTGTGGGATTTGTTCACCAAAGATTCCCATCATCGCAACATCACCGTCTTGTATTTGACGCAAGATTTATTCCCGCCGGGTAAATTTTCCAAGACCATTAATCGCAACGCACATTACATTGTGGCTTTCAAGAATCCCCGGGATCAAACGGGTATACGGACCATTTTATTGCAAGCTTTTCCCGACCGATGGCGTCAAGTCTTGCGCCTATTTAAACGCATCACGTCCCGTCCCTTTGGTTATTTGATGTTGGATGTGCATCCCGCGTCGGATGATCGATACCGCTTGTGGAGTCATTTAACGCGCCGAGAAGGCAAGGCGCAAGTCCATACCTTGCCCGTGGATGTCCCTGCCGTTTGAAAACGAGCTGCAACGAGAACTCGCCAGGGTCCGTCGGCAAAGAGAAGGCGGACAACAACGTGACTTATCGGTCCGCATGGACACCCCGACCTTCTCGCCCGCCGGCGTGGGGTCGCCCACTGCCCCTCCCCCCGATCTCAGTACCATGACGGACATGGTCGCGGCATTGACCCAACCCGTGGATCGAGCCCAATTGGATCAAGAGATTGAGGATTTTAATTTGACCTACCCGGTCAATGTGGACGATGCCTTGAATGCCTTTACGTTACCCCCTGTGGCAGGCACAGGCACCACTACCACCACCACGGCACTGCCCCCACCACCTACGATCACCACCGCTCCTACCACGACAGCCACCCAAACCCGTCCCACCTTGTCCACTCGAACCCGCCCCACCACCACGACTACCAGCTCCAGACGACCCAGACCACGCCCTGTCACCACCGCCACGACCACCACCGCTCCCTCCCGCCCCTCCACTTCCCGACGCAGTGCTGGAGCCGGCACCAGGACCACCACCTCCACGGTGACGACCCCGACGGGCCGTCCCACTGTGGCCGCCAAACAACCGCGACGACGTCCCCGCGTGCCCTCTCCACCATCCCCCGATTCCTCCCCTCCGTCGGAGGACGAAGATGAAGATGATGACGACGAGGATCGACGGCGAGGCTTAAGGCGACGGTTGGATTTGCTGAATGAAGATGCGCAAGAACGGGCGCGAGGGAGACGCATTCGCAATATCACGCATACCAATACCGTCACCACCGTGTATGAAGAGGGAGGCCGACCGTCCGTGCGTCGCACGTCGACGCGAACCTCCAGTCCAAGTCCACCCCCTGCACCACCCCGTCGAGGCCGTGGCCGTGGCCGTGGCCGAGCCCGTGGACGGGGTCGACGCCCGTGAACAAAAAAGATATAAAACCAGAGTCCTGCCTTCAACCGTCCCAAAACCATGTGTGGCCGATGTCGAAGTGGAATGGCCCCTCGACGCAAACGCAAACGCACTACGACTCAGCGTCGACCCCCCGCCAAACGACGACGAAGGGGTCAAGTAGGGGGTGTCGGGCCCGGTCTGCCTCTCGGGATTCTCAAAGCCGGGTATGGGATCACCAAAGCCATCGGGGATCATCAACAAAAGCGAGCCCAAGCCATTATTGACAAACGCACACGAGAGTGGGAATCTGGCAAACGGAAACGCTATGCGGGGGAATCGTTTAATTGTTCGATCATGTGAAAAAAGTATAAAAGACAAGAGGCGTGTCCTCCGTCGGACAGACATCATGCCCTGTGGTAGACGAACACGACGCCGAAAGCAACGAGGGGGCATTCTCCCCTTGTTCCTCATCCCCGCGGCCGTGGCTGCAGCCAAGGCGGCAGCGGCTGGGGCCGTGAGTGGTGCCGCGGCCTATGGCACTAAAAAGGCCATTCAAGCCGCGACGCGCAAGAAAAAAGTAGGCAAGATCAGTTACGCGCAATGGCAGGCCAATAAACGACAGGTCCAGCAGATGAGACGTCGATTGGGGTTGCCTCCGTTGCGGTCTCTAGGGATGCTATAAAAGACACGCTGGGTAGGGACCCAGACATTATTGGAGAATGGTCCGTGGACCCAATGGACGCCGACACCGTTATGTCCCCCGAAAACGACGTCGACGACGTGGTCTGCAACGCGGAGGCGTGCTCCCCATGCTGGCAGTGGCTCTCTCGCCTTGGGCGTTCAAGAAGAAACGTCGACGGACGCGTCCACGTTAGACGCGATCCAGTCCTCAAAAAACGAAAAAAAGCCGTGACGTTCACGTTGGAGTGGGACCCCAACTATGATTCATTGTTATGCCATCAGTGTCGCACTCATATGCAATGCTATTATCATGGCGAATTGTGTGGCAGGTGTGGAGCCCTTTTTACCATAAATAGAGCTGGGTCCTTGCCTGAACTCAAGATTCATCATGGGGTGGCGCATGGAACGTCAAGCTCCGTTCTTGAAAAGTGTCTTACAAGAAGCCAATCAGCATAAACGACAAGAATTGTTGCGGATGGCGAATGCGGATCAGATCAATGCCATCAGTGAATTGGTGATGAACACGCTCCGTGGCACGGTGCCCCGTTCTCGACATACCATCACGTTGCTCAAACCCCATGCCCAGAGTTTACGCGCCATGGCCAAACCCGCGCATTCGGTGAAACGACGGCGCGCCATCATGATGGCTCAAACAGGCGGCGCCCTCTGGCCTGAACTCTACCGATGTTATAAACGTTGCATGCGCTAAAGGAGACACGTCAGTTGCATCATGGAACCCGAGATGGTGAGCACCACGGTGGACAACGCCCCTGCTTTTTTACAATTAAAAGAAAAGTACAAGCAAGAATTGGTGGAAGATACTCGCTTGAGTAAAGCCGCGGATTTGGCGGCCAGACAACATGTGCTCCTGACCAGTGAGGTCCCGGATGCCTGGAAACGACCGCAACTCAAAGGCGTGAGCCGTCAGTTACGCCATTGGACCAAAAAAGTGCGTCAACCGTTTGGGGCGCCTGCAGGGGGTGTGCGCGCCGCAGGGGCCGCCACGCCCGGTGAGGATGATGATTTTGAGGCGGGGCCTATGCAAGCGTGGTTCACGCAGTTGGTTAAGGCCACTAAAGGTATAAAACAAGGGTCCACGCCGGCTGGACCCAGAAAACCACCTGTCCCGCCTAAACCGAACATCACCCCGAGTGCTAAAAAGAAACTCAAGTTTACGCCCCAAGTGAGCAGTGCCGAGTTGGCACACGAGCTGCCCTTTTCAGAGGAGCCTGGCACAGAACCTTGGGATACCCCCAGTGAACGGGTGGACTCTATCAAGAAAGCGGTCAAGCGCGGGATTCGCAAGAAAGCCGCCGGGGTCGCCAAAAAGAAAGGCCTCAGTCTGGCCAAGAAAGCCTTGGATTGGAAATCGTGGAAAACCCCGTGATGGGACGGAGACGTCGTGTGACGGCTACCTCCCGTGCCCGATCGAGGCGACGACCACGACGATCGCAACGCGGGGGCAAGTTATTTGATGTGCAAAACCTCCTCAACAAGACGGGCATTGAATTTCATTGGCCCGGCTATCAGTACATGGGTCCTGGCACCCATTTGAAAAAACGTTTGGCCCGTGGGGATCCCGGCATCAACCGGTTAGACAGGATTGCGAAAGTGCATGACATGGATTATGATAAAGCCAAGACGTTGAAAGATAAATGGGTGGCGGATCGCAAGATGATTGCTAAGATTGATCAACTCCCTGGTAGTAAAACCCTGACGGAGCGTATTGTGAGACGCATTATGAAAACCAAACTGAGATTGGGCATGTAATTAAGTGGAACACAGTCATCACAAGATGGATTGATTTAAACACATGTTTTAATAAAACTCACATTGTTCTTACAAATAGTGTTGCACTTGTTGTAACGCGTTGGAACGAGTCGATTGGACAGGGTCTTCGTCAGATTCGGAGTCGGACCAGTCTAACGGTAACCACGGGAGGGGAAAGGGACGCTCTAATTGCTCGTCCAACCATTGCCATCGTTGACGCCGATTCGATTCCATCCGTTGCTGGTACTTTTTGGATTGCAAGGCTTTCCACCCCTCTTCGCCCAAGACTCGTTTTTTCTCTGCTTGTAACGCCCGTCGCCGTTCATTGAGCCGATGTTTGTAGGCCTCGTAAGTCCCCTCTGCCTTCATTTTTGCCATCCAGTTCTTTTGGGCTTGCGCGTTTCTCTTTTTCACCTCAGTGCGTTTCTCTTCCGGCATGGCATAGTAGCGCTTCATCCCATACTCGACTTTTTTCTTTTTGAAGGCCTCGTATTCCCCAGTGGCTTTCATGCGTGCCATGCGCTCGTGGTAGCGTCGACGGTTGAGGGCCTTCACTTTCTCGATGCCGTTGACAGCCGCATACTGACGTTGCCTGTACAGTTTTTGTTGCATTCTATTTTTCTCGGGGTCCCGTTTTTTTCGGCTCGATGGGGGTGTATCCATGGTTCAACTCCAACCAACGGGCAGCACACACATCCGCCAACGCTCGTAACTTTCGGAAGGGACCCTCTTTGATTTGTCGAGCCTTGGCACGTCGGTCCCGTTGCTGCTGCGTGATCAGTTCGCGGTGCCGGTGGTAATAATTCAGGTTCAATAGACGCACGTAGGCCGCGTTTTTGGTTCGATACCGTTGACAGGCCAATCGGTTGGCTTCACGGGCTTGGGCTTCCTGTTCGGGGGTCGGAGCGGGTTTGGGCGCTTTGGGGGGTTTCACTTTTTTCTGGGCCGCCCGCCGTTCACGTTTCTGCTGCAACAATCTTTCCTTATTCTTGACGTACCATTCGTGTTTCAAGCGTTTCTGTTCTTCAGGATTTTTGTTGGGCATTCTCGAACGCAACTGACGTCTGTTCTGATGGACAGACTTTATCTAAGGTTCCATCGGCCAATCACGATCTCGGTCCAGGTCTAGAGGAGATGGAAGGAGTCTGTACCCATGGGGGGGGACCCCCCTTGATCTTCTTCTGGTCAATCAAACCCCCTCACCTGACTCTCACCTGAGCTGGGTCCACCAATCCCAGCGCAGGAGAGATCACGTGAGAAGGTCTATAAAAGTCCACGTCCAGCGCGGGAAAATTCAAATTGTTGCCGCTGTTATGGCGGAGGCGTATCCATTCAGTGACGATGAGGAAGGAGATGCTCTGTTGGACCGCGCCTATGACCGGTGGGAACAGTTGGGAGGGGCTGCTGCCCGTGGCCCTCTCTTTCAATTCAGTATGCAACCCATCGGTCGACGACGCCGCTGGCGTGATGTGGTGGAGCGGGCGCAATTTCATGGGCAATTACGACAATTGCGGGATCCAGTCCCTGGAGACAATATTGGGTTGGCGTTGACCGAAGCACTCCATCAAGCCATTGAAACAGAACTGGGCCGCAAGCAGCGACCTGCCCATCATTTTGTGAATTTTGCTATCACGGCGCATGGGTTCACGCATGCTTATCAAACCGCCAATTTTACCGTGGGGGAGTTTTTACAACGTACCGCCCGTTTGGATGAGATGTTAGCCACCTTGGCCGGCAAGTTGAATAGCAATGAAGCCTTCAACCCTGATCGCGGTTTCCAAGTGGATGTGGTGTTTGTGTCTATGCCTGGCCTAGGAACAGGCCATCGTAAACAACGCAATTCCGGACGTCTATGTCTGGATCGAGACAATAAGAAAAAGAAATGCATTATTACCATCAAAAACAGAGATGCCCTATGCTGTGCTCGCGCGATTGTCACCATGCGTGCCCACTGCCATAAAGATCAAGGCGTGGATGGGTTTCGCGATTGGGAGAATCTCAGACGTGGTCTTCCTGTGCAGCAACGTCAAGCCCAGGCCCTCCATCAGCAAGCGGGGGTGGCTGAGGGTCCCTGTGGTTTACCTGAGCTTCGCCAGTTTCAACAGGCCTTAGGCTCTCAATATCAATTGTTAGTGATGACCCGGATGAAACCCTTTTTTCTTATCTTCAAAGGCCCTGACGCACCTCATCCAATACGTTTATTGAAATCTGATGATCATTTTGATGGCTGCACGTCCTTTCCTGCGTTTGTCAATCGCTCCTATTAATGCCTGGATTGTGAACGAGGGTTCAACACCAACGATCGGACCCATCATAGTTGTCAAGGGAGACGTTGCAAAGCGTGTGGTCGATTTGATTGTCCAGATTATGTGCGTGGCACTCGCCCCACAGATTATTGCCCCTTATGTCATCGCAAGTTTTACGGCAACCAATGCAAACATCATCATGGGGTCGCTAAACAATGTCAATCCCTCAAAACCTGTCTCAAGTGCCAGGCCCAGTACACCGTCGTCCCTAACCAACGTCATCAGTGTGGGTACGCCAAATGTCCTGTGTGTCACGAATGGGTGTCCATCCAATACCATAAGTGTTACATTCAACCCGTGGTCGAGAATGAGGAAGAAGAAGAACCCACAGAGGAGGGGGGAGGTAGCATGGTGGCGCCACCCCCTCCCCTGTTTGTTTACGCCGATTTTGAAGCCATGCAGAATGCAGAAGGTGTGTTTGTGGCCAATTTGTTATGTTATTCGTCTAGTGAAGAAACGACTATTCATGTGTTGGACGGAGAGGACTGTGCCCTCCAATTTTTGCATGATTTGGATGATCTCACGGACATTCCAGACCATGAGGGCGAGCGGGAGATTCTTGTGGTGTTTCATAATTTGAAAGGCTTCGATGGCATGTTTATTCTGCACGAACTGTACCAGCAACAACGCGAAGTGGTGGATCAACTGACGGTGGGCGCCAAAGTCTTGTCCTTCAGGAGTGGACCCCTCAAATTCATTGACTCGTTGTGTTTCTTGCCCATGCCACTCGCCTCGTTTCCCAGCACCTTCAATTTGACCGAATTAAAGAAGGGCTTCTTTCCGCATTTGTTCAATACCCCGGATCATCAACAGTATGTGGGTCGGATCCCCGATTTGGAATTTTACGATCCCGAGGGCATGATGGCCAAAAAGAAAGACGAACTGACGCGTTGGCATGCGGACCAAGTCCGTCGTAACGTGCGTTTTGATTTCCAGCAAGACATGATGGAGTATTGTAAATCGGATGTGGCGCTGTTGAAAGCGGGGTGTGAAGCCTTTCAGCAAGAATTTGAACAGCAAGCTGGCTTCAATCCCATGGCCAAATGCATCACCATCGCCAGTGCCTGCAATCTCTATTGGCGCAAGCACCATTTGACCCCCGACACCATTGCCGTCGAACCACTCAGGGGCTGGCGAGGGGCTCAAGTCAATCAATCGCTCAAGGCCCTACAATGGCTGTACTACCAAGAACACCTTATTACTAAAGAGGGGGCTAGTGCCGATCGCATTCGTCATGTCCGGAATGGGGGCGAGCAGTTTGTCCGGACCCTCGTAAACAGTTATTTTGTCGATGGGTATGATCCCTTGACCCGCACTGTTTATGAATTTCATGGGTGTCTCTACCATGGCTGTCCCACTTGTTTTCCTATGAGAAACGCCAAACATTATGCCACGCCCGATCGAAGCGTGGAAGAACTCTATCAAGCCACGCTCTCCAAACGCATGGCCCTGCTCCGAGGGGGTTACACGGTGATCGAAATGTGGGAGTGTGAATGGGACAAGTTGGTGGACACCGATGAAGCCGTCCAACGTTTCCTGACGTCGTTCGATTTGGTGGCTCCTCTGGAACCCCGTGACGCTTTTTTGGGGGGTCGAACCGGTGCGGTGGCTCTCCATGCCGTGGCTGGGGAGAATGAAGAGATACGCTATGTGGATGTGACCTCCCTGTACCCGTGGGTGAATAAGAACTGCCCTTACCCCATTGGTCATCCCAAGATCATTACCCAGCCCGCTGACCAGTCCTTGGCGTCTTATTTTGGTATGGCTACGGTGGATATTCTGCCCCCGGTTGGTCTATTCCACCCCGTCTTGCCTGTACGTTGTGGTCAAAAGCTCACCTTTCCTCTCTGTCGTGCCTGTGTCCAGACAGAGCAGGCCCAACCCATGTTGACCCGAACCCAGTATTGCCCTCATTCGGACGCGGATCGCACGCTACGTGGGACCTGGTGTACGCTCGAATTGGTCAAAGCTGTGGAAAAGGGGTACACCCTGATCAAGATCCATGAAGTCTGGCATTTTCCCCCTGAGCAACGCCAAACGGGTCTTTTCGCTGATTATGTCAATACCTGGCTCAAATTCAAACAAGAATCCGCGGGGTGGCCCAGTTGGTGTCAGACTCTCGAGCAAAAACGCGAGTACATTCTTCGCTACCTGGAACGGGAGGGGATCCGACTGGACATTGCCAATATTGCCAAAAACCCTGGTCGCAAAGCCACCGCCAAACTCATGTTGAACAGTTTTTGGGGTAAGTTTGGTGAGCGCATCAACAAACCCACCACCGTCACCGTCCAAAACCCCGCCCATTTGTTCAGCCTCGTTTCCGATGCGGCTCTCGATATCAGTACGCTCCGCCTCTGTACCGACGACATTTTGGAAGCCGTCTACACCAGTGTCCAAGACAATGCCGTCAAAGGCACCAAGACCAATATCTTTGTGGCGGCGTTCACTACATGCCATGCCAGATTGAAACTCTACGAGTCCCTGGACATCCTGCAACAGCAAGTCCTTTACTACGATACTGACAGTGTGGTGTACAAGTGGCGTCCCGGTCAACCCAGTATTGCCACTGGGGATTTTCTAGGCGATATGACGGATGAATTGGATGGAGACGTCATCACTGAGTTTGTTTCGGGGGGCGCCAAGAATTATGGGTACACGACCCGTGGAGGTAAAGTGGTGTGCAAGGTCCTCGGTTTCACGCTGAACGTCCGGGGGTCGGCCATCCTCAATTTTCATACCATGAAAGAGAACATTCTCTCGGAATTAGACTCGCCTCTGGACACTCGCCGAAATTTGAACATTGTCAACCCCTATCATTTCACACGGGATTTGGAAAAGAAACACATTCAAGTGGTTCCGCGCGTGAAGCAGTATGGGTTGGTGTTTGACAAGCGCGTCATCCAGGTGGCTACCCGATCCAGCTATCCCTATGGCTACGAGAGGATTGGGAACGAATTGGATCTTCTATTAGATTTGTAAAAAAGGGCGTGACGTCATTCGGACGTCACACACGTCCCGGATGTCATTTAGGGCACTGTCGATACTTGTATTAAAAAATGATGTGGACCTCAATACAGTGTGTGTGTTTTTTTATGGACTTCCGGGGATGCGAGGGGATTGGGGCTTTGTTTTGAGTGTCCCATTTGTACCCAGGTTCTACGCGGTCCTTTAAAACTATGCCAAGTATGTGGATCCACCTCTTGGGTGGGGTCACGTGATTTTTATGCCCAAATATGGGCATTGTGACGTCAATCAAGTCACATGGGCTAAATACTCGATGCTGATTGGTCGAGAAAATTTCTGCTGCGCTGTGATTGGTCGGTACCCAGTGGAGCCCTATGTACTACTCGGAACATCATGTAGATGTTACAAGATTCCATCAACTCAATTAGTATAGTACATTTGCCTTTGGACTACGCTGGTTGCGAAACTGAAAGACATTAATTTGAAGCTGGGGAAAACCCCGGTTCACTGAGACTGTCAAATCAGCGATTGCCGATTTAGATCCTCAAACAACACAAATCGGCACGAACATTGGAGAGAAAGAAAAGAAAATGAGTTTAAAATTGAAGCGTCAATTTCCAATCAGGCTTTAGCTAACTAGTTTTTGGACTAACACATTAAATAGACCGGAATTCAAAGTTGAGCACTTTATTTCTTTAAGCCCCATGCAATATCCACATACAAATTCTTCAAACCGGTCTCTATAAAGTTCCTTAAAGGATAAGTTAAGAGAATTTGATAAAAGATTGAAGCATTTTCTCTTAGGTGATAATTTTATTAATTCTCATAACCCAGTCTCTTGACCTCGTATGGATATTATCAGGAGAAAATTGACGATTGTCCCTAGGCTGGTTTTTTTTTACTAGCGACGGAGTTGGAGTCGGAGTCGTAATCAGAAGCGTAGAGCTTATGATTTAGTGAAAACAGCGTTTCGATTTCGCCGACGACTCCGTCGCTTACGTTCCGCTTATGATTTAGTGAAAACCAGATTGTCGGAGTCGGAAGCAGAAGCAGAAGAACTAAACCAATCACAAAGCGTGGGAAAGCGCATTGTGATTTAACAACAACACACTTTATTAAGAGACAGATATTTACAATTTGAATAGTACCTACCCACAAATAGTTAAAACTAGTCGAGGCGGGTAGGTATGATTAAGTTAGGCTTATTACAACCAGGGTTTTTAGCGCTAAACATATTTACTTACAAGGATTTCAAATTAGCAGCCCTGATATTAAGATTACAATAAATAGTAAATTAAAATAATGATAGCAGCAATGCAAAAAAGATGCAAATAATAATTATAGAACAAATTAAACTACTATACACAGAGAAATGGGACAAAGAAAGAGATTTCACTATACTGGTTGTAGTTACAGGATTGCTACAGTTTTACAAGTTTTTAATAATTAAAAACTTGTAAAACTGTAGCAATCCTGTAAGTACGACCAGCATTTCAAGAATTGAAGACGGTTCTCTTCTTTGAAAATATTAGTACTGAAGTGTTTCATGTATTTGTTTCTTAAATAAGTTTTTACCGGCAGACTTTTTAATATTTTCATGTAAAGCATTCCATAGCCGCACGATAAATCGGGAAAATGAATTTTTTAGTTGTTCAAGACGAGAAAACATGACATAAAATTTGTTAGCAGTTGCTGATTTGGTGTTGTAGGAATGTATATCTGAGACATGGGTAAATAAATTTTGAATACGAGGCGGAGCTTGCGGCCAGAAAGCGTCTCCAAGGGTGCATGTTTATTGACCAGTCTATTAAATTTATTGTAAAACGTCGAGAATATTTTATCTATGATTGGTTTATCCTTCCGCTTCTGCTTCCGACTCCCGTCCGACAATCTGGTTTACACTAGATCATAAGCGGAACGTAAGCGACGGAGTCGTAAGTGGAGCCGGAAGAAATGGAAACGTAGTGATTCTTCTGACTTCGACGGTCGCGCTTGTGACTCCGCTTACGACTCCGATTGTTGATTTTCAGTAGGTCATAAGCGCTCTTACAACTCCGACTCCGACACTAGTGAAAACCAAAGGAGACCGGGCTATGACTCACTAAACGCTGCTCCTCGAAACCGAAAGCATTTAATATTGATGAAGGGGAAAACCCCCGTGTCTGTTTGGACTTTAAGCTGTCGTTAGGTATAGGAATAACAAAACTGTTTTTATGGCGAGTAGGGAAAAACCCTGGTGTCTGTTTAGACTTAAGATAATTGGTTCGGATACCGAACTGTTTGTATGGAGTGTGGGGAAAAAACCACTGTCTGTTTATAATAATAATAATAATTTACCAATTTATATAGCGCGTATTTACATGTGCTGATCAATAGCGCTTTACAATCATATGTTTAAAAGAAAACGAAAATACATTACCGTGAGAATAAAATAAACTAAGTTACAAACTATAAAAATACTTCTTAAAAAGATAGGTTTTAAGTCGAGATTTAAAACTGCTAAGTGATGTTGCTTGACGAAGCTCTACAGGTAGCTCATTCCAGAGTTTCGGAGCTGCTGCTGAGAATGATCTTGCTCCCAATGTTGTAAGCATCTTTCCCTTGGGATGGTCCAATAAGAGCTTACCAGTAATGTATATAATGAATTCGATTTTATACTACAGTTGAACCCCGCTATTTCGAACTCGGTTAATTCGAAGTCCCCGCTATTTCGAAGGAAGATCGAATTCCCTTGGATTTACCCTTACGTTTTTAGTCATTTACTATAAGCTATTTCGAACTCGGTTATTTCGAATTCCCCGCTATTTCGAACTCATCGTTCTTTCCCTACACCTTAAATCAACCCCGTTATATCGACCTTGTCAAAAACAGCGTACGTACATAAGGGCACAGCTGGAAACGTATTGCATTTTATTTGGGCTCGTGTTGCGTAATTAATGACCAATGCTTGACTCACGTGCAGTAGCCTGCGTAGCAGGCACTTTGAAGTAGGGAGTTTAAGATACGGAGACTACGGACTACGAACTACGGCTGGACGAGCGTTGTCCTTTGTTCGTAGCACTGGGTTGAGTCGTGCAAATATAGAACGTTAAGATTGCACTACAGACAGTAGACTACGACAGAAGAGGCGGAGAGGGAAACAACACGCAAAGATTTTCTTGTTTTCATCGCAGTTCACAAAAATGCAAGTCAGTATTGCATCTGATCTTATCTTTAGAACAATGAACAAATTCTTCCATACTTGAAGGAAGCAATTACGTCGGGTGAAATTGGTAAACAAAGTTTTGGTTACACAGGTTTTATTTTTTCGCCCATGGATACTTATGTCAAATATTAAAGATATAGACAGAAATAGTAATAGCTCATTTATTAGATTTAGAAGATGGACTTCCCCGACTTCTGATCTGATGTAGTTTGAAGTACTGAAATGCCGAGTTTCGATTGTCTCGAGCATGTTTACATCATTTTCATTCAGCAAACGGCGCGATACAAAAACTCGCATAAATAAAGGTTACACAAGCGCAAAGACTCACTAATCAGTTCGAACAAACATTGAAACTTTTCAAGTGCGAAGAGAAAGTAAATTACCTGCATGATTTCTCTTCTCCTAGGCCGTCAATCTGAATTCTGCGTATAAACAGCTAAGCTTATTTAGCTAGATAAAAATGTAGTCACAACAGTGGATTAAAAGCGTAAATCTGAGCAGAAATTAGACACAACTTACATATTTCGCTTCCCTCTCACTTAAAGCAGGTGAATTGAAAACTTTTTTACGAAAAGACGAGATTCTTGAATTACCGAGACTGCAAAATACGAGCAAAATGTTCTCCGTAGTCCCGACTACGCGAAACAGCTCAACAACTCACCGTAGCCGCAAGACTACGCGGGAAAAATGAACAGTCACGTGGTTTTGATCATGCGCAGTAGCATATTTATCCGTAGCCGTAGTCCGTAGTCGCCGTAAAAGTCGCCGTATCTTAAACTCCCTAGTAGTGGGCGAAAGAGAGAACGGGCGCGCGTGAGGGAGACAGGCAACACGTGCAGTGTCATTCACGATCGACAAAAGTATTAGAAAAAACCAAAAACAACAGAACATTCAAAGAGTTTTCAATGCAACAGCATCTGCTAATTTATCCGACTAGAATTACTGTACGTATTTTTATTTAATCAGTGTCTTTCTTCATACTGTACTGTACTTTATTAAAAAATGATTCATTGTTACGAATTTTACGCTTCCCCGGTTATTTCGAAACCCCGCTATTTCGAACTTTTTTCCATTTCCCTTGGGACTTCGAAATAGCGGGGTTCAACTGTAATAAGATCGCTAAGATAAGTTGGCGCTAGGCCATAAATACATTTGAAAGTCAAAAGTAAAATCTTATAGTCAATACGCAAAGAAACCGGCAGCCAGTGAAGCTCATAAAGCTTCGGTGTAATGTGAGAAAACTTTCCAATGCCAAGAATAAGTCTTGCTGCTGCATTCTGTACACGCTGTAATTTAGCGATCTGCACATTTGGTAAGCCAAACAATAAACCATTACAATAGTCAAGACGGCTGGTTATAAAAGCATGAACAAAAGTAATTAAAGAATCTCTCGACAGGTATTTCTTAATACGTCTCAAGTTATGTAAATGATAAAATGCCGCATTACAAGCCTTGTTTATATGATCAGTCATGCTTAAGTTTAGACTTCAAGCTGTCGTTAGGTATAGGAATACCGAAATTGTTCTTTTGTGGATGGCAAGTAGGGGAAAACCGTAAGTCTTTTCAAACTTCAAGATAATATTTATTTATTGCTTTGGATACCGAAATTGTTTGTATGGAGTGTAGGGAAAAAACTCACTGTCTCTTTAGACTTCAAGCTATTGTTTAGGATACCCGAAACTGAAACTAAAATCCCCTGTATGTAGGACATTGACTGAGTGTACATGTTTGGCGCATAACGATTCAAAGAGCGCTTCAACAGAAGGCCGCAGAGTAGTAACATACCCTTATCTAGGGTAATGTGTTTTCCGGGTAGAGGAACACATATCACTAGGGATATATGTTTCCTTGGTAGAGTAACACATATCACTAGGGATATGTTTCCTATATCACTAGGGATATGTGTTTCTTGGGTAGGGGAACACATATATGTTTCCTTGATAGAGGAACACACATCACTAGGGATATGTGTTTCCTGGGTAGTGGAACACATATCACTAGGGATATGTGTTTCCCAGGTAGGGGAACACATATCACTAGCGATATGTGTTTCCCGGATAGGGGAACACATATCACTAGGGATATATGTTTCCTATATCACTAGGGATATGTGTTTCCTGGGTAGGGGAACACATATCACCAGGGATATATGTTTCCTTGATAGAGGACCACATATCACTAGGGATATGTGTTTCCTGGGTAGGGGAACACATATCACTAGGGACATGTTTCCCAGTTAGGGGAACACAAATCACTAGCGATATGTGTTTCCCCGATAGGGGAACACATTTCACCAGGGATATGTGTTTCCCATCTAGGAGAACACATATCACTAAGGATATGTGTTTCCTTGATAAAGGAACACATATCACTAAGGATATGTGTTTCCTTGGTAGAGGAACACATATCACTAGAAATATGTGTTTCCTGGGTAGGGGAACACATATCACTAGGGATATGTGTTTCCTGGGTAGGGGAACACAAATCACTAAGGATATGGGTTTCCCAGTTAGGGGAACACAAATCACTAGCGATATGTGTTTCCCCGATAGGGGAACACATATCACTAGGGATATGTGTTTCCCAGGTAGGAGAACACATATTACTAAGGATATGTGTTTCCCAGGTAGGAGAACACATATCACTAAGGATATGTGTTTCCTTTGTAAGGGATCACATATCACTAGGGATATGGGTTTCCCAGTTAGGGGAACACAATTCACTAGGGATATGGGTTTCCCAGTTAGGGGAACACAAATCACTAGCGATATGTCTTTCCCCGATAGGGGAACACATATCACTAGGGATATGTGTTTCCCAGGTAGGAGAACACATATCACTAAGGATATGTGTTTCCTGGGTAGGGGAACACATATCACTTGGTATATGTGTTTCCTTGATAAAGGAACACATATCAATAAGGATATGTGTTTCCTTGGTAGAGGAACACATATCACTAGAAATATGTGTTTCCTCATGGGTAGGGGAACACATATCTCTAGGGATATGTGTTTCCTGGGTAGGGAGAACATATCACTAGGGATATGTGTTTCCTGGGTAGGGGAACAGAAATCACTAGGGATATGGGTTTCGTGAGTAAAGGAACACATATCACTAGGGATATGTGTTTCTTGGGTAGGGGAACACATATCACTAGGGATATGGGTTTCGTGGGTAGGGAAACACATATCACTAGGGATATGTGTTTCCTTGGTAGGGGAACACATATCACTAAAGATATGTGTTTCCCAGGTGGGGGAACACATATCACTAGGGTTTTCTTTTTCCCATGTAGGGGAACACGTATTACTAGGGATATGTGTTTCCTGGGTAGGAGAACACATATCACTAGGGATTTGTGTTTCCTGGTTAAGGGAACACATATCACTAGGGATATGTGTTTTTCCTGGGTAGGGGAACACATATCACTAGGGATTTGTGTTTCCTGGGTGGGGGAACATATATCACTAGGGATATGTGTTTCCTGGGTAGGAGAACATCGACGTTTTTGAGGGACGTACGTCAACCGGAAGTGGACTTTTTGCACTCCTGAGCCGTGATTTTGAACACATTTTTAGGCAAATCATCTAGCAATACAAATTTGGTAGCGTCAAGGCATACTAAAAGAAAAAAGGTTCACTTTCGGTTGACATGAGTCGCTCAAAAACGTCGCTGCTTAAGACGGTGACAGTGTGTAGGCACCTCCTGGCCCCTTCCTTCAATTCACACTCCCCCCTGTTCCTCTCTACACAGAGAAATATCTCTAGTCATCACCAACCTCGCATGATTTGTAATGTTCAAATAAGGACAGAAACCCGACGTCACTTTGTTCATCTATCCCTGTGAAAACATTCTGCAAAAGAAAACACACACAAAAAGATCGCTGAATGCTAGCACCTTACTATAAGACGATTAAGTCGAAAGATTAAACAGAACGTCTAAAACAAAACCTTGGTAAACAGCATCGAGGGACGACGCTAAAACAAAAAGGCATCAGCAGTCGCGTAGAATAAGGGGAATTCCGTCAAATATTCTCGAGATAGTGGGTTTTTATCACTTTCAATCGTTGTAACTTTTTTTGCATATTAGTGACAATCCTCTTTAATAGGTTCGTGATACGGTCAAAACCTGTAAATACGGACTCTGAGGCGGGGTATAGAAAGTGTCCGTATTAACGGGGTGTTCTTATTAAGCGGGTCGAACTAGGAGAAACAGTAAGGGCTTTGTTTCCCCCGGGACAAGGAAAACTGTCACATATGAAAATCGTCTACGGTTCGTAATACGGTTAAAACCCGTGAATAGGGACACTGAGGGGGCATAGAAAGTGTCCGAAATTATTAAGCGGGTGTCGACTGTACACCAATCATTAACAAACACGGGGGTACAAACAGTCTCACTCAGAAAATCGACACTATCGCCTGACGAGGACCAGAAGTACGCGGTCGAAAAGTCGCGATCAATAGAGACCATCGTGAGACCAACGATAACGAAACCCTTTAAACACATTAACCACCACGAAAAATATCTTTCATGACATCGTCTTAAATACTACACCTTTTTCGAACCCCCTGTATCAACCTCCATGATGTTATCGAATGTGTTTGAGACAGCCTTTCCAGTTATTATCAAGTTTACCAGTTTCCGTAAAGGACAATACATGTAATAAGAATGAGACTTTTGCTGCAAATAATGAAAAAACAAAAACAAACAAAAAAAACAACAACAACGGAATTTCAGCTATTAAGAAACAACGAGAGAAAGACGGAAACAAACAAACAAAGTAACAAAACACTTGGAGGATACATCAAAGGACTAAGGGAACACCTTACAACCGCACCTGGGAAAACTGCGTTCAGTATGGTGTTAGCAGGCATACAAAAAATTATAATATTGCACACTCTATTAAAATAAATAGGCACGCGAAGGGATAACCTACAAAGACTATCCATTCCATTTAAGATATAAAGTCGGGGAAATAATCATTATCATCATCCTCGTAGTCATTGTCGTCGTCAGATTGATCCACACCCGTAAATGAAAAAGATTGTAGTATACATGTACTGCATTGAAAATCTTACCTGCGTGCAGTAGTCGTGAGCACCCGTCAGCCTTCCTTGAGGTTCATCCATATCAGATATCACTCTTAAACAACAAGAGAAGTTTAAAGCCACTAAATACTTGATAAGAATCACCAGAAGCTCTCGTACATTAATTCAGTTTCCAATATAATACTAGCAGATTATTTTTCTCGAAATTATTACACCAAGGTTTACTCACGATTTCTACTGGCATTGAAATTTTTTTGCCCCTTGTCAACTATTTGCCGTTAAACTCATCGCCAATGGATGAGCTTGGGAACTGGTGCCTTAATGGTTGGACGGGAGCCTCAGCGCCTCAGGCATAGCAAGGAGGTATCCATGGCAACCATGCGAGCGGGAACCACCCCTACATGCAGCCGCCGACCGGCACCGTCGCACTGAAGGAAATTCAGTGGAAAATATTCAACTGACCCCACACTTACCAACGTATAAACCCAAAAAGGGGAGGGAGGGGTGGGAGCCAGAATCCGCAAAGATTCGAGTAAAAAACCAGATCCGAAAGATCAGCTCAAAATGCCAGCATAAGATCCGACGTAAGTCACAAGATAAGCAATGTACCATGCATATGCACTTACTACTAGGTTGGGATTTAACAGCTAGGAGGTTCTTTTCGTTCTATTTCCTTTTGTGTCCTAAGAAAGTGGCCAGGGGTAATGACAATCCTTATCAGGAGTAATAGACGAAGAACCACTATGTGATACGCTACATCTAAACCATACTTGTTATTTATTCATTTAACCCTATAAGTCCCAAGAGTGACCAACATCATCTTTCTCCTCACGATATTAATACAAAATCAAGACTAAAGGTTATGAGAATTAAAGAAATGATCATTGAAAGGAATTGAAAGGAAAATGCTTTGATTTTTTTTGTCACATTCTCTCAACTAATTCTTTGAGGAAATATCTATTTCATCACTGATAAAGATTATTTCCCCCATTACAATCGTAAAAGCTCATTGTGCTGGTTCTGTAACTCATCTAAGACTTCATATAATGTCCTAAGCCGATTAGGGACTGGATCGAATTGTGCTTATGGGGGGGGGGG
>CALNXI010004367.1:0-27666 GCA_942486025.1 Porites evermanni
AATGATGCATATTGTTATTATAATAACAATGCATATTAGAATCCTTCGAATCGACAACTTCATTTAGAGCCTATTGTGACAATACGCTGGAAATTTCTTTCCCCCCACGTAAAGAAATCCGAATTCCGGAGTCCCGGAAATTTTTGTCTGTGGAATCTGGAATCCAGAAATGCTTTCTTGTAAATCTGGAATCCTGGCTTTCTGTAGTGCTCAAGGAAACCGGAATCCCACTAACGATTGGAATCCGGAATCCAAGTTCCACTGACAAGAATCGGGAATCCAGTCCCTGGAGTCAGGAATCTGTAGCATGCATATGGAATCGACAATCCAAGACCGTCTTGGATTCCCTTATCTGACAATCGGACTTAATCCTCTCGGTTGTGTATTCCCGCTTACGGGATAAGAAATATGGAAGAGAAGTTTTTTTTTTATGAAAAAGGCAAACAGATTCAAGTTGACTATTGGTCAAATCAGGAAAGGGGACAGTTATGTCTATTTTTACAACTCACGATCTCTAGTGTTTTAATTCCTAGTTGACAACGATTTGATTCATCCGTACGACGAATGAGATGCATTTTTCCACTTTCGAATTAAAACGTTTTTTTCATTTGTATGATTCCATGGAGTTAACAAGTCCTCAACGGGCCAGTTTATCAATTGAACACTCCTTTGGGGGCGCTATTTATCCATTCATAGCGGCCAAGACTAGGAGAACGTATTTTTCGGGCTTATACGTCACAAGTGTGAATGTCATCTATTTGGAAGCACTGTTAACGTCGAAGCGTCACGATCGAACAAAACAAAACGAAACAAAACAAGCAAACAAACAAAAACACGCACAAAGTATCGAGTAGTTAGCAAAAACGCTGGGCAGAGAAATTAACGATTGGGCAAACTGGAACAACCTAACGTCATTTTGAAAAAAGGATTCAGAGAAATACAATGAAGAGCCAATCAATGTTTTCCTTACCAGAGGCACAATGCCATCTATTTCCAAATAGCTGGGCAGACGAGGCAAACAACTTTTCACGCAGAGCAGCAAACCTTGAGCAGTACATGCAGGAAATAATGTTTCGCATCTTTAACAGGTGAATAGAAAACAGCTCAGGCTACCGAAGAATTAGCCTTTGGCAGATTTTGATAGATATACAGTTTTAGCCAAGCCTAAAAGCGAAGCTTCAATCGGTTTTTATACTTTTAACTAGGGGTACCTTCCGGCAAGTGCCAACAAGGCGAATTCGTTTATCTTTTGTGGAATGTGCCTATTCAGATCTTCGCGATATTTTTTTTCATAATTTTAGAGGTTTAAAATGGATTCCGCTATAGAAAAGGATGGCAACCAATTTGAAAACAACAACTTTGGCACATTCTAGGCTTTCACTTTTATTATTAAACAATAACAACATGGCTTGAAGCTTTGTTGGTAAATATGAGCAAGTTAGTACCTATGTTTCATGGAAAATTCCATTGTATCAAAGCTATAAACGTTAGAAAGAAAAATATAGTTCAAATGAGGCCTTTGGCTGATGAAATTAAAAAAAATAAGTAAATTCCGAGCAACAGCGTCATCAGGGATAAGAAAAATATTTCGCGTGGTAATATACATAAGACAAACTATGGTGTAAAGTAAAATATGTGAAAAGCGCGCAAGAATGGGGCGGAATGTATTAGAGGTATAAAAATATTAACTTGAATAAAATACAAGTGAGCGAGTGTCACAGGACAAAGAGTCTCTTGAAAGGCATAATGATAGTCTGAAAAACAAAAGATACGCACTGAATTCGTTGCATTTCTCACGGGAGTTTTGGGCTGTCTCAATGTGAATCAAGCAGCAAAATAACATGTTGGTTGACAAAACTCTCGAAAGACATAAATAAATTCTAAAACAAAGGTCCGCAAATACGTTCCATTCCTCACGGAAAGTAAGGACTGGCTCAATGTAAATCGACCTGCGAAGAAAACGCTGGTTCTGATATAAGTTTTGAGAATATAACCCTATGGCTTGATCAACTACCGCTTAAAATTCAATTCACAAAGCAAAAGAGAACACTGAAAACCCTGGTTCTGAGTGGAGAAGCGAACACGCTACCTCAAGGTAAATCGAGTTGCAAAGGACAAGCTAGTTCTGACAAAAATTTGAGCGTAAAACCCTATTCCTTGATCAACTGCTGCTTTAAACACAATTTATAAAGCAAACCAGAGCACTAATTGCCCTTTCAAACTAGAAATCGTATTAAAGCTTGCTCACCAGTTAGGTCCTCTTGAACAGACAACGAACAGCTGCACACTGAATCACCCAATCTTGAACCACGAGTTGTAAACGCAAGACCGTCACGTCACTACCCAAATATGGGGTCTTACTTACACCCAAATATGGTCAAAAATGCAAATTTTAGAGGGTTACGCAGAATTTGAGAGTTTTTGCCTACATTGTGCGGCGTTATAATTCTGCCGCTAAGCCAACCTTGCTTCTTAGCTCGGTTGCCTCGTTGGCAATTAACAACTATTGGATGATAAAGGGATGTTCAGTTCTGTAGTTATTCTCCAAATAGCAAAAGTCGTCGGTCCAATTGTAGTCTTGTTGTTCTTGCTATGTTTTGAGGCATGCTATAGTTAGCCTATTTCTTCTTCGCGAAACGCGTGAAATGTTCCGCCATTTTCTACTGCTCTACCAAAACAACTCAACCTCGTCCCCAGGACTTGTCATCGCAAACGTCTTCCAAATTTGGTCAACGATGGCTTTTTATGAAGAATCAACCGTGGGATTTGCGCCAATCAGAAAGTGAGAAATATTTGGAATGAATAAATTAAAGAAATTCGATCGCAGAACTTCATGAGCTCAGGGTAAGGGCAAGTAGTAGAAATAAAGAGAGACGAAGCCAAGAAAGAAAAAAAAAAGATAATCGAAGATAATAAATAATTAACGAAATGATAGGTTTATCCAAGATTCAAACTCGAAACCCTTACTTGCTAAGTAAGGTACGTACTTACCACAACGCTACATAATGAACCAGAGCCTCAAGAAAAAAAAATATATTGCCGTTAACGAAGTGATAGATTTATCCAAGATTCAAACTCGAAACCTTTACTTCCGAGGTGAGGTACGTGCTTACCAAGACGCTACGTAATGAACCAGAAATGAGCCTCAAGTGAAAACGCAGTTTAAAGCTGGTCAAGCCGTATTAAACGTCAAGCATGAATTCAAAGTTGTATATCAGAAAAAAAAGCAGGCTTTTGCCTTTAGAGAGCCGAATTTGGACCCCTTTTTTGCGTTCGAAGAACAAATACCCTGTAGAGCCGATATACGATAAAACTCGACTGCTAAGTAAGACGCAACAAAGTGTTCTCTACCTCGATTTTCGGTCTTATTTTGAATTTAATGGCCTAAATCGCGTCCATTTCTCTTTAAAGTACCTCCACAGTCGAAGTTCATCGCCAAAAGCATTTCGTGGCCGCCAAAATGGCTTTTTTTGCGGGGTTTTGCTAGGTAACTGTGGGCACCCGTGAGCCGTTACATTGCCGCCTCGTGTTTCAGGCTACCTCGCTAGCGATCCATGCGTCAAAGATTCAAGCATGCATGCGAATTCCGACAAAATCATGTAAAACTCGCATGGCGAGGAACTTAAAAGTGTACGTAAAGACTGACTTTGTTCATTTCGATGTAAAATTAGTTACTTTTTTGTTCTTATGAACAGATCAAAACTTCTCCTACCAAGCCATTTTGCTTAAGGTAGCCGCGGAAGCTGGTGCGAAGGCTGGACTATCTTTTGGCGAAAGATGGGCCAAGAAAACAGGCGCAAAAGCAGGAGCTAAAGCTGGTGCAATGGCGGGAGTACAAGCTGGAGCATGGGCCGGAGGAACTGCAGGAGAAAACGCAGCCATTAGAATGATTACAAAAACACTGGAGGATGGGTTAAACAATCTTCATGGTAACGACGGGCATAAATATAAGATTAACGTAGTGGATGGTAACGTGGTCTCAGTCACTGGACCTGGAATGACAGGAGCTAGTGCAGCTGCAGGAGCAGCAGCGAATGCTTGGGCTGGAGGGACTGTCGGGGTAGGTGGGTCTGGTGGAGCCGGCGGAAGTGCAGGCTCGGCTGGAACTGCTGGAACAGGTGGCACGGCTGGAGCTACTGGTAGTGGTGGAGCTACGGCAGCTGCAGGAAGTGCAGGTGCAGCGACAGGTGCTGCTGGGGGAGCCGGGGGAGCCGGTGGAGCTGGAGGATCAGGGGGTGCTGTAGGTGCTGGGGCTACTGGGAGCACCGGTACGGGAAGTAGCTCGTCTGTAGGTGCTGCAGCAGGAGGTGCAGCGGCTGCTGGTGGAGGAGGCTCTCAGGTTTCCAGTGCTGCAAGTGTAGGCGTTGGAACTGGAAGTGCTGGAACAGGCGGAGCCAGCTCTGGCACAATAAAACCTGCCAAAGAGACGTATATACCAAAACCAGGAGAAGATCCACAATTAATGGCACTTAATTTGGTCTGGAAGGCCGGGGGAGCGAGGAAAAGTAAGTCAGATAATGTTATCGATACAAGCAAATTAAATTTTGCTTTGGAAAACCCGCTAATGTTTGGATAGACGGTGTAGCTGTTTTTACAAGATCATTTTTACGTTTAAAATCATTCTATCAAATTACTAAGAATATCTCATGTCTGAGTTCAAATGTAAGTTTTGAAGATAGGTAACGAGGCAATAGTTAGTGAATAGTTATCTGAATAGTTTGTATTTGCCTTTGAAGTATCATCTTTTATCAATAAATTGAAACCATAGAAGAGATGAAGTCATCTTTCTACCCTTGCATTCATGCATACATGCATGCATGCATGCCTGATCCATCCATTCTGATTCATTCATTCAGTCAGTCATTCATGCATGTATTCATTGTTTCATTCATTCATTCATTCCTTCATTCATTCATTTACTGGGTTATCAAAGTTTTTCATACTTTTGGGGGCTTTGATCTTTACCTCTTCACCTTTGAGCGGCACAAGGCTCAAAAACCGCTGGTGAAAGTAAAAAAGATAAACCTCAAACGAATATTCTTCCTTCCGCTCAACTATGGAATAAACTTCCAGAAGATGTCGAGCTGGCCCATAATGTTAATATTTTTAAGTCTAAGCTAAGATCAATTCAGCTGTAATTTTTATATTTTCAAATTTTTTGTAATTTCAACAATTGTTTATAGTCATGTGTACATAGATTATAGATTATACGTTTAATTTTTTTATACTAGGTATTATTATGTAATTTTAGAATTAATGCACGTTGGTATGTTGAACAAGCACTTGTACTCTTAGACGATAACGAGGTTAAATAAATTAGTGTTGTTGTTGTTGATATAAGTGTAACTAGCATTATCTGAATTAGTAGGAGTCATATGACTTAAAGTTTTCTATTAATAGCGGGGCTCCCGCGCGCGCGAAGCGCGCGTAGGAAAGAGCCCCATACTCATGGAATATGATCAACCTCTTTTCGTTTGGTTGTCACGTGATTGACCGAGCGTACGTACGTAGGCGTCTACAGATTGTACGGGTGGGGTAGGGGAGACTATCAAAAGGAAGGGAAGGGTGTCTCAGGCGTGTCTTGGCAAGTCCACATCTTTAATATAGGATTTTAGGACATTCACAATATGGTCAATTGACAGCTATCAAAACAGAATAGCCACTGACCAGTATCCCATGACCATATCGCGCGCTCATGTGTCAACTCATGTAGGTGACGTGATTTATTTGGAAGCTGTCCGCTGACCAGTTAATTGTTTTACTAGATCGCGAACAATGTTCAATCTCATACTTTTACTAGTTAAACTGATAATGCACACATATTGGACATCAATGTTTGGATCACTTAACAGCTGTCAAAACAGGGTACCCGCTGACCAGTATCACTTGACCGTATCGCGGGCTCAGGTGTCGACCCATCGAGGTCAAGTCTTTTTTGAAGTTATCCGCTGACAAGTTACTAGTTTTCAAGTGATCGCAGGCTCAAGTTCAAGTTTTTTCTAAATTCATATGAAATATGTTGCGTTTATGTGCTACACAATTAAAATTTTGATTGCAAACTGACCTCGGACGCGAAAATTCAGCCAGCTGTTACAGGCAGGGAAGACAGTTGCTTTTGATTTTTCTCACCATGGTTACGCGTTGGTCACGCTCTACGTCCACTTTTTATGCTCTGATTGGTCAAAATTTGACAGGTGAGTTCATGCGGAAAATTTATGCAGCATCTTGAATCTTGTTTACTTTGACAGCTGAGGCCGACAGCGTTTTGTGTCAACTTGTGATGTTTTTAACGGTCTTTTTCCACTGGATGTGCAAAATGAAATTCAGCTGCTACCAGGAGTCCTCTGTTATTCATGGCTAGTTTGTTTATTGGGTTTTTGGTTGAGGAATACGTCGCTTGTCAAAGTCGGAAATCCGATTTCGGACGGCATCGTTTTCGTTTTCACCTTGCTTGATGCATAAGAGGATTGCAAAGTCTGAAGCGATACTGGCTTTTCTTGATACCTTCCAGGAGCTGCATCTCGAATAGTAAGCCAGAGAAATTATTGTATTTGATGTTTGTTTTTTTGGATCTAATTTAATGAAGTCGAGCGGAGTTGATGCGGTCATTTAGTTTATGCACGTTTGTAAGATTTAAGACAATGATCTGACCGAGTATCAGGTTTGATATAAGCTTACAGAACTTTAAAAAGCCTTTAGACAGTTTCTTACCTCAAATAGAAAGAAAACGTTCCAAAGAATATTTAGTTATAATTCTGGCCGGAAAAGAAAGCTTTGAGCGATTTTCTTGCCTCGAGTTCGTCTTTGTAAAAAGCAAACACCGGGAAGCCGGCTTAAAACATAAACTTAAGCTTGAAGCTTGAAGACTCAGGATTTTTAGGGATACTTTAATACTTGTCTTCCTGAATGAAAATTGTTGTTTCTGTATATGTTTCACCGAATTATATTTCTTTTATTGATTGTTAGTAGTCTCTCTTGTAATTGTAATCGCGGTGCCGATTGTTTTCAGTCGTTCAGTGAACATCGCTTGCAGGAGTACTCAAAATGCCGCGCGTTAATAAACCATTAGATAAAAAATAAACAGAATAAATTCTTTATAATGTTGGAGCGTAACTCTGTTAATGTTCATTCAAACACTCGCCACAGCTCGCACCACAAAAGTGAGAACCGGATGGCCGTATAGGTGATTTTGGAAATTTTTTTAACAGTTTATGAATATTGAATGAGTGCAATTTGTATTGTGAAATGCTGCTTTCTGTCCGAGGTCTGCCGGTATGATAAAAACAGTGCCTCATACTACTGTTTCACCTCAGACGTGATGTATAAATGGTATAAAAGGTTGGTTTACACGCACCCAGATTTGTTGACAAGATTTTGCAAAGTAAACTTGTCGAAAGCAAAAAAGTTGGCCTGTTTTTTTTTTTCCCACTAATTAATCTACGGTGATCAAGAGCCATTATGGCTCTTAAATGTGCTCGAAGATGATTACCAGTTTTTGGGTGTACATATGAGGCTATCAACTCCATGTAAGATTTGGTTCACTCTTGGGCTGTTTGCAAATTATTTTTCTCTAAAATCAGGTAGCCTTTCCCTCAAAAGTCACATAAATGTGCTCTAAAGTTAACTGAATTGTGGAATTCGAATACAAGTTTATTGTTTAATTTAAATTATAAATTTCTTAATGGAGCCTCGCTTTTAGCCCTGGCTAAATCTATATATTAAATTTTGCAAGTTGCAATAAATTTATCTATTATAATTGTTACCATTTACAATTATTAAAGCAATGAAATATAAAAAAGGATTATCCTATATAAAGATTCGTTTATTGTTGTTCCCGACTTTTCTGTTATTTTCATTATACTTAAATATGTCTTTCTAAATTATTTGTTCATTATTTCTTTGTCTTAGTCGTAGCAAATGGAATGTATACTTTTCATTCAATGGTTGCACCGTACAGCCAGGAAAATGCCTTTCTCAACGATTGCTGGAGATCAAAATATGGTATATTCTACTTAGATAAATTTTGTCAGGTATTTATTACCCGTATTCCTGCCTTGTCCAAAGAAGCCAGCACATCGAGAGACACAGTTTCCTTTGAATCTGCATGTCGGCCAGGATATTTCTTGCGCCAAAAGAACTATCACTTCATTCTCCAAAAGAGAGACGGAACGGAACTTTTCGGTAGGTATACATCAGAATCTTTTGCTTTTAGATCCAGGCAACGGGGTGTGGTGCTCCCTTATATAAGCTATGATATGTAGGCATGTGCCGGCCCAAATGGTACAGTTTTTGTCACAAAAATGGGTATAGCTTTTGCCCATTATGGTGTATCTAAATACGGATACGGTTTTAAATGGAACCACGAGGACGTATAAATTTATTAGTTATTCAGCTATAAACGTATTTGTGTTTTTTTTCTGATGAATAAGACCGTCTAGTGTCAAATCCTTTTTAATGATAAATAATGCTTTTGTTCACTTCACTTGAACAAGGTAACCGGGGAAGGTACACCCATATATGGGCTATATGGATTTTGAGAGCTTCCATCCTTGAATAGGGCATTATTTGCACCCTTGTTCGCGTTGTGCTCGTCTATCCTCCCTTGGTTCTCGGTGTGATCGTTAGAAAGGGTACCGTTGCTATAGGAGCTAAAAATTCAAGTTCGTATCGCCTATATGCCCATCTTCACGAGAAATAAATCACCTGTTAAAACTGAACTTTATTTTCGAGAGAAAGGAAGCAATTAAAGAAAGATTCGTGTGTTTCCATTAAATTCTTAGTTTTTGTTTTTCCCTTGAATTGCCACATTTTTCAGGTTTGGGCCTTAAATAAGGTATCAGTTTTGGTCTGTCTGATCCATAAATAGGGTCAGGGTTTAAGACGCACACACCTATCCAAAATTTATGGGATAACCGCCCCCACCGAGAAAAAGGTAATAGATTGGCGAACAGAGAACAACTTTCAGAGGCCAGTTCTGAAAAAAGGATGAGAAAATGTTTTGGACTGAGATAAGGCTAGGATTTGGAAAACCGCGCGAAAGTTTTTAAGAGTGAAAGTTTTTCCTCTACACTTAAAGACTCAGTTTCGCAAGCCGCCACTTTTCTTCATGCTTAGTAACCTAGCCCTTTTATCCGTGACGGCATTCCGTCGAAGGTAAGCCGATTGGCGGGAAGTTCAAGTGGAATGCTAACGTTCAAGAAACACAAGAGGCAAGGTCGATTTTACTGTCGGGAATATATATTTCTTTTACCAATCTTTAGGAAGGCTCAGGGTCTTGCATACAATGATAAGATAAAGCTAAGACGTTAAAATTTGAAATAAAGAATAGCTAGCCTGTACACAGACGTTTTATTTTTCTTTTCGTTTTTTTTGGAAAAAATCGGCCAGCAAGCGATAGTGTGCGATATGATGATACTATGATAACAGGTGAATTTAAATTAGAAGAAAAGTGAACCTTAAAAGTACATCTATATGAAAACAAAAACCGTTG
The DNA here is from genome assembly GCA_942486025.1 of Porites evermanni. Lineage (NCBI taxonomy): Eukaryota > Metazoa > Cnidaria > Anthozoa > Scleractinia > Poritidae > Porites > Porites evermanni. The sequence continues at coordinate 9,491 of CALNXI010004367.1, forward strand.
AATTAGTGATGTGAAAGAAATTTGAAATGTAAAAATAGTATAGATAAATGATTACAAACGGAAGAAATAAAAAATTTAAAAAAAGATTGCGATATTCTTTAAATTATTACGGTACAAGGATTTTGTGCACTGAATATTAAAATTGCTCAATTTCCTGGTGGATTCTGTCTTAATATTTTAATGATCATCTGTTATTAAATCCCCAGATAAAGACAGTTCATTTTTTGTCTACGACGTCGTGAAGTACACTCGCTATTTTCTCTTCAATTCGATGCACAAAGACTGGTATATCTGCGAGGAAAATAAGGCTGAAGATCGTGGAGTTCACAAAATAAGTAAACTTGGTCTAGACTTTTATAGTGGTAACCCAGACGTTCTTCCACGTTGTGCCTTTATACTCAACCCAATAGAAAAAAATGGCGACAAGTTTAGGAACTGTAAAAACTTTATTGGGCCAGTGGAAACTCCAGAAATAAGCGGACAACCTTTTCCTCATCCACCTCATTTGGTTTCGAATAAACCACCGTCTCCTTTTGGGCTACCAACCTGTATACCAGTTTGCCCAGCGAGAACAACACAGCCGGGAGCTCAGGCAGGACAAGGGAGTATGGGCCAAGCGGGTCCCGGCACCTCCGCTGCTGGAGCGAGTTCATCACATGGAGTTCAACCCTCAACAGCTGTTCAACCCCCTAACAAACGTAAGAGATAGACGATGAATATACTTAACTTCCTCAAATAAAAGTTTTCCCTTGATAAATCCCACCCTTCCCTTTGATACAAAAAAAGAAGTAATTGCTGCCACCTACTCATACCCTTAAGTAATCAAGGGAGATGAAAAACAAATATTGTGTCAAATGAGCGCCTATTTAAATTTTTTGAGTCGAGAGAATGGCTCAAATAGGAAGGGGTACTCTTCGGGCATATTACGGTATTTATGGCTATAACTTTCCGAAAGAAACATCAAATAATCGCACAAAACCCACCTTTCCAATAAGCAGCCATTTATCGAGCAAAAGATATTGTCTCCGCTTTCAACTTTTATTAAAAATACAGAAAAAAGAAACTAATTAAAAGTGGGTATAGATGGGGATAATTGGAGAAGGTTTAAACAGACTGCATTCAGATCAACTTGATAACCACGGACACTGTTCACAGTGAACGCACCTCCTCAAGAGGGTCATATTGGCGTTAACCGTCAGACGACCGAGGACGTAACCGCCAACCATCAAAAAGCTGAATTTTTTAACGCAGCCCATCAAGGGCCCATTTACAAACGAGTTAGAAAGAAAATTATTATTTCACTGAATCATCATCATCGGTCAACTCGGAAGAACAGTCGACTGTAAATCGTCTGACTCCAACTGTGGTATGTGTATAATTTTCTTTTATGGTAATGACGTCATGTTGGAATAATAAAAGAAGGATAGAGCGTCAGTCACTCAAGTCAATCATTCTGTTCATACACTGAGCACCTTTCTAAGGATTCGTGCAGATCCCAGCATGCAGATCTTTTGAATCTCTGCCATAGTAGCTCTCTCTGATACTTTCTTGATGTCTTCTATCATACCCTTCTTCACTGTACTAAGCGCGCCAACAACCACAGGGATCACTACGGTTTTCATATGCCACATTCTCTGTATTTCTAGTTCTAGGTCTTTGTACTAGGTCTTTATTATTATTATTATTATTATTATTATTATTATTATTATTATTGTTATTAATGGCGTGAGCTTGTAAATTAGTGTTTTAGGACCTTTTAATATTTTTATGTCATCAGAATTTTAGTCTATGATAGTGGAATGTATTGGTCCTATGTTAATAAAATTTTTTAGTTATTAGTAATGGTAAAAGGACTGAGTGGAGTCCAATTCGTGCCACGTTCACGATCCGTTTTCTCATTTCGGAATTCGCAAGGAAAACTCGGCGTTCACAATCCGTTGCTGCCCTTTTGACAAACATGCGAACTCTAAAATCAAAAGCGGCCTTCACAATTGCGTTTTTCGCTGCCGTCAATCATAATTACGAGCACAAGCAACGAACCTTGAAACACAGAAACACACCTGAAAACGGATCCAAATCCACCAATCACAAATCACAAACCACGACCTTTTGAACCCGTTAAAGTAAAGTTTTATTTCCTAACAGGTCCGTTAAGATGATTGACGGCAGCGAAAAACGCAATCGTCAGTTGGCTTTTGAACTTCAGAATTCGCATGTTTGTGAAAAGCGCAGTAACACCAGGAAAATATGCTGTTTACTTCACGTTTTCCAGCACACGGAAAATGTGGTTGAACAGTGCGCTTTCTCTCGTTAAGCGGACATTTTACCAAACGGTTAATGTAAGGAAAATATCGCGTTCGTGACTCGTTTTTCCACTTCGGAAAAGACAACTTGGCATTCACCATCACTTAACAGAGGGAAAATATGCTGTTCATGTCACGTTATCCAGCACATGGAAAACGGGATTGAACAGCTCGTTTTCTCTCGTTAACCGGAAATTTTACCAAACGGTTAATGTCGTGAAAATAGGGAACTTAAGAACCACGACGAAGTTCACGACGACGACGTCCGTTGACTGGGAAAAGACTGGAACGAGAACGTCCGTTTCGGCGGGAAAAAGGAAAGTTAAGATGCGGTCGGTCGGTAGGTCGACGACGGCGACACTGAATGTAAACACAGATGTAAAACTGTGATGTTCGTTCGCAACAAAGTTTTTCGCAATGGCTTCTTTCAAAACAATGCAAGATCTTATTTGTTCAAGCCGTACGTCTAATTTCATTGACGATGAAAAATTTTTTGAGTTGTCTGACCTTTTCGAGTGGAAATACACCTACTTTCCGTACAAAATTATTCAACTTTCAACTTGAATGAGATGACCGAGTCCGAGTGTCTGTCAGAGTTTAGATTTCGAAAAAGAGACATTCTGATGTGATAGCTGTTTTCCATATAAAGTTTATTTCCTCTATATTAAAGATATATGATTTGCCTTACCTAAATACGTACAAATAAATTTATCACAATTCACTTACGAGTTCGCTCGATCGGCCTCCTCAGCTGTTGTCATTCTTCAAAGTAAATCAATTTATTAGTCGAATTTTCAATCAACATCGCTTGTTAGCAGAAAAAAGGAACGATACCTGGATTTAGGAGGACAAGAAAACGCAAAGGCCTTCAAAAATCGCTTAAAATAGTGGATTTATACCTGCCGAAGCTTGTGGATTGCAGGACGACGTGATTCTACTTTGTTTGGCGTCGTCGACGACACCACGACGACGAAATTTACTAGTAGCGCTTGCGCAGTACAGTGTAACTCACTTCCGGTCGTCGTCGACCAAGCCGTCGTCGTGGTTCTTAAATTCCCTAATATCACGTTCCTGAATCCTTTCCCGACTTTGGGTAACACAAGGAAAACTCGCGGGAAAACTTAACATTCACCGGCGGTAACACCAGGAAAACATGCCGTTCANGAAAAAGAGACATTCTGATGTGATAGCTGTTTTCCATATAAAGTTTATTTCCTCTATATTAAAGATATATGATTTGCCTTACCTAAATACGTACAAATAAATTTATCACAATTCACTTACGAGTTCGCTCGATCGGCCTCCTCAGCTGTTGTCATTCTTCAAAGTAAATCAATTTATTAGTCGAATTTTCAATCAACATCGCTTGTTAGCAGAAAAAAGGAACGATACCTGGATTTAGGAGGACAAGAAAACGCAAAGGCCTTCAAAAATCGCTTAAAATAGTGGATTTATACCTGCCGAAGCTTGTGGATTGCAGGACGACGTGATTCTACTTTGTTTGGCGTCGTCGACGACACCACGACGACGAAATTTACTAGTAGCGCTTGCGCAGTACAGTGTAACTCACTTCCGGTCGTCGTCGACCAAGCCGTCGTCGTGGTTCTTAAATTCCCTAATATCACGTTCCTGAATCCTTTCCCGACTTTGGGTAACACAAGGAAAACTCGCGGGAAAACTTAACATTCACCGGCGGTAACACCAGGAAAACATGCCGTTCATTTCACGTTTTCTAGCCCCTGGCAAACGCTATTCAAGGGTGCGTTTTGAACCTCATTTTACTATTGTTAACAGCAACGTGTAAACAGGCCGTTGACCGCCGTGTTTTATTCGGGTCCAAACATTTCCCGCCAAGAATTCCCTCAGCTTTATTTTGATTATCTTATCAGCAAGAACTTGGCCAAGAAACCGGTGTCTGAGAATATTACAACTGAAATTGACTTCTCAGTAATCTCAGTTCAGCAAATTCTGAATACGATAAGACTTATTTGAGGTCTGTCGTAATCGTCGTTGTTTCTGAAACAAACTCAAGGCATGTAAAATGCATGTAGAGGCTTTTCTCTACCGCGAGGCCGCGAAGCAAAAGATACGCAAGACATCACGAGTGAGACAAAAGAACAAGATCACATGACCTCAAAGTCCGCGTTTCTTTCATGTGAGAAAATTTTGTCACATTTCGGAGCAGGAGGCGGGAATTTCGAGTTTTTGTTGTTTTGCTGCCATGTCCGCGGGAGATCGTGGTCAAGAAATCTCTCTTTCGGACCTTTACTTCTTGTTATTACAAGCCACGGTGTGAAGGTGTTGAGGGCGCAAGTGGCCGAGAGAACAGAGAAAGAAGAGGACGTCAACAGACTTACCTTTAAGCTGTAGACGAGCTGTGTGAAACGTTTTCGACCGAAGAGGAGTGTAGAAAGAGGAAAAGGAGCGCCAGTTGTTAACTGACGGTTTCAAGACAATTAGGGTAAGATCTATTTTAACTTCTTTTAGCATGTATCGTAACGAATTGATCTCGAAATTGAATGCAAGTCGAGGATTTGTTAGTAAGCTACAGGGAGAATCTGGAATAGTGAAATTCGGAATCCGGAATACAACTACCTAAGGAAAACTTTCTTGGAAGGGACAAGAAAACAGTTTTGGAAGATCATGAGGCTAAAACTTACCCTACCGTGTGGCACAGAATTTTTGTGCGAGTTTGTTTTTGCAGATTGGTGATTTTTTCTGTCTTGCGTGAACTAATGTTTGCGATTAGGAGAGATTGTTTTTTCTTGCTGGGAATTAATGGCTCAGTCAATTCCAAGAGTGCCTTCCCCCCTCCTTCCGCTTGGGCATTTGTCAGGCATTTAATAATTATAATAATATCAAAGGTGACGAATTACTCCTTAATTTTGGCGCGAATTTTCAGCGTTAATTTGTAATTTCTCATGTGAAATTACAAAATTGCCATGACAACCTTCCGTACATCTCAGAGTCAAGATGGCGACGAAGTTTGAAAATGGCTTGAATGAAGATGTCAGGGCACAAAAAGACGCTTTAGAAAACCGGAACACACAAGAGAACATCAAGAAGGATTCTAACAGGTATTTTGCCGAAATAGTCTGAAAAATTCTGAACTTTGTAAGCCAAATTTAAGGTCTAAACATTTGAAAGAGTGGAGTTCTCGATCGATACGACCCAGGATAAACATGCCAAAAATCCAAGATTTCTAACGTAATTCGTCACCCATGATATTAATAGGTAATCAAATGGTATACTCGTGAAATTAGGGAATAATTGCACTTGCGTTTTGTCCAAATCCTAATAATTTCCCTTGCCTAAAGGCTCGGGAAATTATTAAGATTTGGACAAAACGCGCGTGAGATTATTCCCTAATTTCACTCGTCACCATTTGATTACACATACTAATCAACTTTATTTAACGAGGGTAACACGGGACAGTACTTCAACTGAATAACTAATGGCCCTCAAACTAAAATTATAAAAACAAAAATTAAGTAACCAAAAATACATATCGTTTCAGAAAAAGAACTATAAATATATATATGAATAAGACTAAAAAGGGTAAAAACTATTTTACAATTATAAAATATCCTTACAATGAATATCTACAAACCATAATTACAATAAGAATACAGCTATGATGGGTCAACCGAGAGAAAGGTTGTGAAATGCCGGATTAGCATAAAACTAAGAAATAAAATTAAGGTGTTTCGATGTAGTTTTTCAGAAGCCATACCGATATTTTCCAATCGCTTTAAAAGTGAATTTATCCTTGTCTGATCGCTACAAAATTTTCACCAATGATTGACTATAATTTGAAATTTGTCAAAATTTAGGTTTTAGTAAATTCGATATTACTATGACAACAATAAACAAAAAATATTGAAATTGATAAACGCCTAATTTTGCGCGATCTAGACCTGCTACTGAAAATCCAACACAAGGAACTTAAAGTTTGGTGTTTAGCAAATAACCTCCGTAAGAAGTAAAAAATTCTGTATGTTTGAATTCGACTAAAACGGAAATATATTTCAAACCTTAAATTTTCAATAGCCGTGATAGGTTATTAAAAAAAAAAAAAAACACGTTATAAATGACTCAAATTATTCTTAAGTAGCGTCAGAATGCTGCTTAATATCATATTTCGATGCCAGGGAATTTTGGTGTATTTTCGTTCTTGCGATCTAAACACCAAACTTTAAGTTCCTAGTGCTGGATTTTCAGTAGCTGGTCTAGATCATACAAAATTCGGCTTTTATCAATATCAAATTATTTTGTTTAGTGTTGTCATAGTAATATCGATTTTACTTAAAACCACATTTTCACAAATTCAATCCATAGCCAATTACTGGTGAAAATTTTATAGCGATCGGACAAGGAAAAAAAGACTTTTAAGGGGATTGCAGTGAAGAATATCGGTATGGCCTCTGAAAAACTGTATCGAAACACCTTAAGTTTGTCATGTTGTCGGTCATACGAGACAAAATCGGACGACCGCGTAGCGGGAGTCCGATTTGTTTAATCACGAGTATGATTACAGACGAGTTGGACGACACGAAGTTCTGTTACCAATTAACCATAGCTTTAACAAAATTTGTAATATAATAGGCTATTTTTTAAATCAAAACACAAATTCGAAATTTTGTTTTGCTAGCAGTGAAAAAAAAGCCATTTAAGCGCGCGCGTGATGGCGCGTACTGTCCAATTACTTAGGCATGACGCGTACTATCCTATTAAACTGTCCAATTAAGGCTGAAATCAGGGCAGTTGATAGCCAATCAGATTTGACAATTTTGTTTTGGTTATGATTATTATTAATATTATTATTATTATTGTTATTTTATTATTTTTATTTTTTCAGCGGACTGATTTGACAACATCTACTAGCTGGTAACTATAGTCAGGTGATTTTTTCTATGAATCTGCGATGAGGGTGCCCTGCAGGTGGCACATCTTACTCCATTGTCTGTCAAACAAGAGTGATTTTACCATAAAAAATATATCGTTAAACGTCCTTGTTGAGTCGAGAGCCAGCGACGTGCGATGAAGTATTTAACGGCAGTTCTTTACTGCGCAGTATACACTTTGCTTTTTCAATTTTCAAAAGGGCGCCAAGAAAGCGAAAATCAGCACGTATCAACAGGTACGTTAAGTGGTTTTAGCGCAATTGTAATTATTTTGTTGATGTTTTTCGTTCTCACGATCCAATGTTTACGTTCTGTGCCAGTCTTTTAACTAAAATGAACTTAATAGGATAAGGAACACGTATAAAAACGATAAATAAATTAAACGATCATATCTTAAGTGCTTCTCAAAATAACACGACAGTAAAAGTGTTCACTTATGCATAAACCATTATCGAAATTGTTTCCACTTTTACCCGCTTAAGTCTGAATCCAAATGTCAGCTGAAATGTATCTAATTCTTTTTTTGTGTTAAATCTAGATCAGAGAGGATCAATGTCTGCACGAAAGGGCTGTTGAAAGAGATACAACTTTCGAGTGCCCTAATTTTTCACTATTTATTATTAACTAACTTAAAATTTTAAAAAAAGTATATCCCCAAGCATTTATTTAATAGAGGGTTCAAGCGAATTGCCGATGGCAAAATAGTATCCATCGCTTAGTGCACTTTGAAACGGCAGATTCAAGTTGAGAATTTCTCGAAATAGGAAATGAGCAGATATAAACTGCCCAATACAATTCTTATGGATGAAACTAACGCAAAAATACTTATTTTTTGAGGAAGGTAAAACATGGTCATCAGCTCGAATTCTCATTTGTCGTTTGCTGAAACGCGACTCTAAATCTCTCAAATGACTGAGTTTTACTAACGAAAAAAGTGTATGTATCCTTGCTGAGTTTTGCCGGGTGTTTCTGAAATAATCGCCTGTGTCTCAGGCGAACTTACAGGCTTGAGGGCCGATGAGAGACGGGCAGATTTGCAGGCTAGACTAAAGAGTGATCGGTTTTTGTAAATCCTAGAGGCTGAACATGAACTGGTTAGAAAGCGGCGTTCATTTGGTTCTTGGGAACCACCTTGCAACCGTAAGTAAAATCATGAATTTCATACAACTTGGCAGCCTTGTCCCTAGGCCGTCTCGGCTTGGTCAATCCTGGATTCTACCTTCAGCTGTGACGTCACCGACTGAGAGACTCGCTCGCTCCTTCTTAGTCCTCGCGGGGACAACGGGGCAAGAACGCCTAGGGACTAGGCTGACAACTTGGTAAACGTTTTTCCGAGTGTTAATTGAGTGATAATTAAAGCTGGGTCAAATCTCCCGTATGTGATCACCCAAGATGCGAAAATTTAGTGGTCGCTTGCGGGAGGTGGTCGTTTACATGAATCAAATCACAGGGGGTCTCTTCCAAGAAGAGGTCCGGACTCATCTATTTTATGGATCGAAGAGACTTTTTTACAAGCAAGCAGTTACGATATTCTATTCTGTGTAGTCACTAAACGTTTTTTGTTTACTCTGAGTCGCGCCACATAAAGAGAACATTGAAACTACGCATCAACATAGTTAATTGAGTGGAATGGTTATGAAACCCGTCAGACTCCTTTGTTATATGTTTTTGTGGACCTGAAAGTGCACAACTTTCAAAAGAATTCCTATCATTTTGATTGTATTGACCAATAAAAAAGTTGCATTAATTTATTCCGTAACAATTTGCCAACAGAAAACAAAGGATTGTGCACTTTCAGGGTGCTTCCAACATAAACTGCAGCACTGTTGTTTTTATCATTGATGTTTGCCGCTTTTCATAACCAGTCTCCTCTAATAACTATGGCATCAAGTAGTCGCTTACAGGAGGTTAAAAACAACAGAAAATTATAAAACCGTCAGCCCCCAAAAGAGCTCAGCGCTTACTGGAGATGGTCTTTTATGAGAGGTTTCAACTAAAAGGGTTTGACTGGGAAATGTTTGGTGTTTTGGATAAGTGGTCGCTTACGAGAGGTGGTCATACTTGGAGGTTCGACTAGACTAGACAAGACAAGACAATATTTTATTAGGGGTCTTATACCAGCTGATACATCGACTGTTTTCCAACATTTTTATACATAACAAATTATTACAAATAGCGATAGTTACACACACACACACACACACATACATATTTTGATCTATTTTTCTCGTTATTTTAAAGCATTCGCTTCGCTATCAATTTTAGGGGTTTAGGCTTCTCGTTAGGGAAAACATGAATATTTCATTTGGTAACATTTTGTTCATTCTTATAAGATATTCATTTTTCAAGCTATCGAGTAGAACGTTTCTTAAATCTAGGTAAGCGTGGCATACAGTTAAAAAGTGATATTCGTCCTTCATTTCCATTTTACAAACGGGAAACATTGTTTCTTCGGGTTTTTTTTTATAAGGTCTTAACTATATAAATATAAGTCCTGTCGGTTGCTATTTCGACATCTGCACAGCTCAAATTTTTTCAAACGTTTTCTTTTAAAATATATTTTTAATGCAAGCATCCGAATCAGCTTTCGAACGCTAAAAGCGACTCAAAGGGTGTTCACCTTTCTTTTTTAATAGTCAACAGGGGTGTCCAAAGATTGTTTTCTGTAAAACATCTGTTCGGAGAAGCAAATATTGCGTAGAATTTTCTATTACTTGAGGACGACTAAAAATTTCTAGGTGACCGTTCCATTTATGCACAATTTTTGAAGCTTATCTAATAAATTCCCAACGATTTTCCAAAGTTTAATTTTTCACATTTCACTGCCCAAGTTAGGCTATTTTTGCACACTTGCTGTCGACATCACGGTTAAAAATATTGAGACACCCCTAAAACTATATTGGCGTCGTTTACTGTTGTAAAGGGGCTACGTAATGCTATTTGCTGTCTTTTAAAAACCTAAAACTTATCTTCGCAACAATTGAATTCCAAAACTGAACAATGACCGTGAGATTTGTCGACCTCGTATACAGAGTATATTTATAGGCATTGAAACTATTTTCTGTCATCTCTTCCTACCTCAGGCAAAGCCACTTAAGGCATGACAACCTAATTAAATATGCACATTTTGTTAAATGCTATTTAGAACGGTTTGCTTCCATCAATGATTCTGAAAAGTGAACTAAATATGTGGCTCAACAAAAAAAAAAAAAACACGTGAAACGTGATTTCAAATAACACGTGACATTGCTTCGTCAATGATGTTACAAAATACGTGCCTTGATCTTAGGAATTTTCACTACCAAAATGTTACATAAACAGTGTAAATCGTAAATCTGCCTTGTATGAATGGAAGTGTTGTTTATCCTATTAGCTATTTCACTAATTAATGAGTCACGTGACCCTTTTCCCTTTATTTACCGATTCCTATACAACGTTAACACGCATACAAGGCGAATTCTTAAGAACCTTTTTAATAGCCTCTGAAATGTACCTAAAAGAACTTGTTGCTCTTTCATTATCCTTTCCCCATTTTAAAGTAAATATTTTGACCGTTAATTCTCAATTATCAGTCACGTGACGGAAATTTGACCTTCTAAAATGTCTCATATTGCTAAGGCCATTAAGCTACATTTGTAGTTCAATTTTCAGGATCATTGACACAAAATATGCATATTTAATTAGATACTCATGGCTTAAGTGGTCTAAGTACCGATAACAAGGATGGACTGTTCTGTCGCACTTTGTAATAATCGTCGCACTTTGAAATACCTGTCGCACTTTGTAATAAAAAAGCTGTCGCACTTTGTAATAACAGACCATCGCACTTTGTAATAAAATATAAGTTGTCGCACGCGAGTGACTCGGCGAATGGCTTCGCAATCATGAAGAAACAACACTTGTCTTCTTTCGTAGCTGGTCAAGGTACTTTAGTTCCATCTATTTTCATGTGTTTTTCGATAAACTTTCAAGCAGGCTCTTGTAACTTTTTTGTTTGTTTGTTTTTTTTTCCCGATGAAATTGCATTTTTGTAGCATTCTAAGAAATGAATTAAAACGATTTGCTTCAGGCGCCATTCTATCCTTCGCGAAAAAAAACCTCAGCCAGCTTCAAATTTTAAACTCACGCGTACACGGACCATATATGGAGAGCATAGTATAATGGCTCATATACAATAATGGCTAAGCCAATCAAATCTAGAATTGCATTATCAAATGATTCAGTTTTTAATAATGTACTATATCATTTGCCTACGTCATTGTGCCCCAATGACTGCTAATTTTGTGGAAATTTCGAATGCGCTAGAACCGACATGAAACAAAACAGATTCACAATACAGTCAACTCCCTTTATAGCGGACACTGGAGGGACCTTAAGTTAGTGTCCTCTGTAGCGAGAGTCCGTAATAACGGGAGTTTATTTCAGTCAAATGTCTCTAATTTATTTTTGCCCGGAATTTATCTGCTGTCCGTATTATCGGGGTGTCCGTTATAGCGGGGTGTCCGCAAGGCGAGAGTTGACTGTAATCAGAAAATGCGACATCGCAAAGTGTGGCCCAGCTAAGATAACAAAAAGCAAAAAAAATTGCAAACTCTAAAATCAAATCTTAAGTACAATGATATTAAAAAAAATCTCAGTCTAGAACGTTTATGCTCAAGTTCCATAAACAAGGAATTTTGGTTTCTGCCTAGAGCTTTGAATTATGCTACTTGTTTTGCCAAAATATGTCCATGTTAGTATGATGAAAAAATATCCGAGACCTATATAACGCAGTGCCAGCCAAGCATTTGCCCATTTTTGATTTGAGATTAATCGTAATTCAAACATACCACTTAAAGGCCCAAACATATTCTGATGATATATTTTTACGCGGACATTTTCCGTTAATACCCCGGTTATTGACTTTGCACAGTTGACTGTAAACTTGACATCTGTGGTTAGGCCACGAAAAGGTTCCAGATCCTTCTTTAACAATGAATGACCTTATTGTTTAATGTGTTTGCCAACTTCTTGATTTTGTCGGACACCTTACCATTTGAGTATTTTTCGCTTTGAGGAAAAAATTATGGAATTGGTTTTTGCCAATAAACTGATAAATTCAACAGCATGACTTCATAACAGTCATGTCCAATACTGTCGCACTGTTACGGACCGTTAAGAGCAGTTGACGGATCGTACGCTCCGTACAAACTGTCAGCGTTGCTAACAGTAACAATTTGCCAACAGAAAACAAAGGATTGTGCACTTTCAGGGTGCTTCCAACATAAACTGCAGCACTGTTGTTTTTATCATTGATGTTTGCCGCTTTTCATAACCAGTCTCCTCTAATAACTATGGCATCAAGTAGTCGCTTACAGGAGGTTAAAAACAACAGAAAATTATAAAACCGTCAGCCCCCAAAAGAGCTCAGCGCTTACTGGAGATGGTCTTTTATGAGAGGTTTCAACTAAAAGGGTTTGACTGGGAAATGTTTGGTGTTTTGGATAAGTGGTCGCTTACGAGAGGTGGTCATACTTGGAGGTTCGACTAGACTAGACAAGACAAGACAATATTTTATTAGGGGTCTTATACCAGCTGATACATCGACTGTTTTCCAACATTTTTATACATAACAAATTATTACAAATAGCGATAGTTACACACACACACACACACACATACATATTTTGATCTATTTTTCTCGTTATTTTAAAGCATTCGCTTCGCTATCAATTTTAGGGGTTTAGGCTTCTCGTTAGGGAAAACATGAATATTTCATTTGGTAACATTTTGTTCATTCTTATAAGATATTCATTTTTCAAGCTATCGAGTAGAACGTTTCTTAAATCTAGGTAAGCGTGGCATACAGTTAAAAAGTGATATTCGTCCTTCATTTCCATTTTACAAACGGGAAACATTGTTTCTTCGGGTTTTTTTTTATAAGGTCTTAACTATATAAATATAAGTCCTGTCGGTTGCTATTTCGACATCTGCACAGCTCAAATTTTTTCAAACGTTTTCTTTTAAAATATATTTTTAATGCAAGCATCCGAATCAGCTTTCGAACGCTAAAAGCGACTCAAAGGGTGTTCACCTTTCTTTTTTAATAGTCAACAGGGGTGTCCAAAGATTGTTTTCTGTAAAACATCTGTTCGGAGAAGCAAATATTGCGTAGAATTTTCTGTTACTTGAGGACGACTAAAAATTTCTAGGTGACCGTTCCATTTATGCACAATTTTTGAAGCTTATCTAATAAATTCCCAACGATTTTCCAAAGTTTAATTTTTCACATTTCACTGCCCAAGTTAGGCTATTTTTGCACACTTGCTGTCGACATCACGGTTAAAAATATTGAGACACCCCTAAAACTATATTGGCGTCGTTTACTGTTGTAAAGGGGCTACGTAATGCTATTTGCTGTCTTTTAAAAACCTAAAACTTATCTTCGCAACAATTGAATTCCAAAACTGAACAATGACCGTGAGATTTGTCGACCTCGTATACAGAGTATATTTATAGGCATTGAAACTATTTTCTGTCATCTCTTCCTACCTCAGGCAAAGCCACTTAAGGCATGACAACCTAATTAAATATGCACATTTTGTTAAATGCTATTTAGAACGGTTTGCTTCCATCAATGATTTTGAAAAGTGAACTAAAAATGTGGCTCAACAAAAAAACAAAACACGTGAAACGTGATTTCAAATAACACGTGATATTGCTTCGTCAATGATGTTACAAAATACGTTTTCCTAAACGGGGAGGGGTTGCGAACCTTGATCTTAGGAATTTTCACTACCAAAATGTTACATAAACGATGTAAATCGTAAATCTGCCTTGTATGAATGGAAATGTTGTTTATCCTATTAGCTATTTCACTAATTAATGGGTCACGTGACCCTTTTGCCTTTATTTACCGATTCCTATAAAACGTTAACACGCATACAAGGCGAATTCTCAAGAACCTTTTTAATAGTCTCTGAAATGTACCTAAAAGAACTTGTTGCTCTTTCATTGTCCTTTTCCCATTTCAAAGTAAATATTTTGACCGTTAATTCTCAATTATCAGTCACGTGACGGAAATTTGACCTTCTAAAATGTCTCATATTGCTAAGGCCATTAAGCTACATTTGTAGTTCAATTTTCAGGATCATTGACGCAAAATATGCATATTTAATTAGATACTCATGGCTTAAGTGGTCTAAGTACCGATAACCAGGATGGACTGTTCTGTCGCACTTTGTAATAATCGTCGCACTTTGAAATACCTGTCGCACTTTGTAATAAAAAAGCTGTCGCACTTTGTAATAACAGACCATCGCACTTTGTAATAAAATATAAGTTGTCGCACGCGAGTGACTCGGCGAATGGCTTCGCAATCATGAAGAAACAACACTTGTCTTCTTTCGTAGCTGGTCAAGGTACTTTAGTTCCATCTATTTTCATGTGTTTTTCGATAAACTTTCAAGCAGGCTCTTGTAACTTTTTTGTTTGTTTGTTTTTTTTTCCCGATGAAATTGCATTTTTGTAGCATTCGAAGAAATGAATTAAAACGATTTGCTTCAGGCGCCATTCTATCCTTCGCGAAAAAAAACCTCAGCCAGCTTCAAATTTTAAACTCACGCGTACACGGACCATATATGGAGAGCATAGTATAATGGCTCATATACAATAATGGCTAAGCCAATCAAATCTAGAATTGCATTATCAAATGATTCAGTTTTTAATAATGTACTATATCATTTGCCTACGTCATTGTGCCCCAATGACTGCTAATTTTGTGGAAATTTCGAATGCGCTAGAACCGACATGAAACAAAACAGATTCACAATACAGTCAACTCCCTTTATAGCGGACACTGGAGGGACCTTAAGTTAGTGTCCTCTGTAGCGAGAGTCCGTAATAACGGGAGTTTATTTCAGTCAAATGTCTCTAATTTATTTTTGCCCGGAATTTATCTGCTGTCCGTATTATCGGGGTGTCCGTTATAGCGGGGTGTCCGCAAGGCGAGAGTTGACTGTAATCAGAAAATGCGACATCGCAAAGTGTGGCCCAGCTAAGATAACAAAAAGCAAAAAAAATTGCAAACTCTAAAATCAAATCTTAAGTACAATGATATTAAAAAAAATCTCAGTCTAGAACGTTTATGCTCAAGTTCCATAAACAAGGAATTTTGGTTTCTGCCTAGAGCTTTGAATTATGCTACTTGTTTTGCCAAAATATGTCCATGTTAGTATGATGAAAAAATATCCGAGACCTATATAACGCAGTGCCAGCCAAGCATTTGCCCATTTTTGATTTGAGATTAATCGTAATTCAAACATACCACTTAAAGGCCCAAACATATTCTGATGATATATTTTTACGCGGACATTTTCCGTTAATACCCCGGTTATATTATTGACTTTGCACAGTTGACTGTAAACTTGACATCTGTGGTTAGGCCACGAAAAGGTTCCAGATCCTTCTTTAACAATGAATGACCTTATTGTTTAATGTGTTTGCCAACTTCTTGATTTTGTCGGACACCTTACCATTTGAGTATTTTTCGCTTTGAGGAAAAAATTATGGAATTGGTTTTTGCCAATAAACTGATAAATTCAACAGCATGACTTCATAACAGTCATGTCCAATACTGTCGCACTGTTACGGACCGTTAAGAGCAGTTGACGGATCGTACGTTCCGTACAAACCGTTAGCGTTGCTAACGGTCCGTATTTTGAGGACATACGGAGCGTGCATCTCATTATGACATCAGAGCACAGTGTGTTACGGTTCGTACGGTCCGTACAATCCGTACGAATCGTAGCGGAGGGGGGCGTAAGGGGGGTCCGAAAACCGCAAAACCGCAAAGAAATACGCCAAAAAACCGAAAACCGCATCGGATTTTTTTCCCGAATACCGAAACCGCGCGTACATGTAGGCCACAATATGAAAGCTGACGTCAGCAAGACTTGTGATATATTCTGATAACATTGTGCGTTAGTATTAAACATACCATCATAACGCTAACGATATATTGTACTACACTATTATACTCTAGTTACTACTAACCAAATGCTAAGTATGCTGGTCATGTACTTGAACGAGTATTGATACCTCCCTTGACTTTGAAAAACTCTATCACTGATCCTGTACGTCTTACATTGGGTGACTGATTACTTGGGACGACCTGTGCTAGTTGTGAAACGCGGAATAAATTTTTCTTCTGGAATTGTGACCTTCTTGTCTCGTAAAGAGTTCACGTTCAGTGGAGAAGACGATTGTTAAAACGTACAGCTCTTCTGAAAGTCTCCCCTTCCTTTCCTTCTTCATAGAAGATTGCCACGCAATTAATTACTACGTCCTCTTCGCTTTCAGTTGCGACCTCGACGACCTCAGTTGCTATTGTCGCGCATTGAATCAAAGCAAGGAGAACACGAGGCTGTACGGCTGTACGAGCTAACATCCCCGGTGAGGGTACTTTAGGAATTTCTGGGTGGGGATGTGCCGCTGGGACCCTGGAACCCTTAACCTATACCAGAGCTAGTTCAGCTAAATTTTGCTACCCTATACTAGAGTAAACTCCCCAAATGCCCCCTATCCTAGAGTAGCTGTTTCCCTAGTCTAGGTAAAATCTTCAACCAACTGATCAGTTTCCTGCAAAAATGATACCCTATTCTAGACCCAAATGTTCTGATTAGAAACCCTATCCTAGAGTAAACTGCTTGAAAACCATACCCTTCACAGCGGCACATACCTATATAGCCCATATATGGCAGTACCCCCCCGGGCTAACATCCGGCATGGAATTTCACGAAGTCGACGCATCATTGGCCAAAACGGTTAATCACATTAAGTATTAACTGGAAAAGGCCGTAATTGCAAACCACAGAGTTAAATTGTAAGCTGATATAATGAACCCTGATGCGTTGTAAAACAAAACACGGATGCCGACCGTAAGAGTGTTATCACCGCAGACACTTTTTTTTTCACCGAAAACCGCGACTTACAGGTTGTAATAACCGCAAACCGCTTGGTGTTTTGAAACCGCAATACCGCGAGTTAAAATAAAAATTACCGCAAAACCGCACCAAAAATAACGCAAAACCGCATCACCGCAATCTCTTACGCCCGTACGAATCGTAGCGGTCCGTATGCTAAGAGCAGTTGACGGATCGTACGCTCCATACAAATCGTCAGAGTTGCTCACGGTCCGTATTCTCAGCACATACGGAGCGTGCATCTCATTATGACATCGGGGCACAGTGTGTTGTCGGTTCGTACGATCCGTACGAATCGTAACTTGCTTGATTGATACGGACCGTATTAATTCCTCGTTATATAAGCTATATAAGCCATCAAGCGAAACAAGCACGCTCCAACAGTAATATTCCTTGTTCTATAAGCCATAAACCACAAAATCTGAAATCGCTGTCCAGTGTCTGGTTGAAATTAGTAAAGGGAATAATCCTGAAGATAATTTTCACAATCTTATCCCATTTAAGGTACGTTCACACACCAGTAACCTTTAGGCATCCGGAAAAGGTAAGCTACACTTATAGACTGTACATAACTGGGAAAACCAGGTTGAAAACAAAAATTATTTTTTGTAGTGGTCATTCCCCTCACTGTTAATGCAATTGGCAGATATCTACCTGGCCACTTTGTAGCTCAGTAATTATCCACCACCATTCACCACCACTTCGGTAAATAGTACATATTGTTATGAGAAATGACGTAATCAACATGTCACGAGCACGGGACAAAGTTAACGTCAATTATTTGAAATAACATTTAATACTTGTTGGGCACAACTCCATGCTTGAAAATACATTTGACAGCGGATTTCCCTTATTAAGACCCTTAAATCTAACTCTGAAACAATAAATATTTAATCTTTTTAGTTGATTGTGGAATTCCAAACCTAAACATTCAAAGGCTATGAATAGTCAAATAGGCTGTTTCCCAGTTCCAAAGTGAAGCCTACTGCAATATCCGACGTCTGATA
>CALNXI010004368.1:1479-21502 GCA_942486025.1 Porites evermanni
CGAAACTGGATGGTTAAGTAAAGTTAACACATTTAGGAAATCTAGTGAATAATCCACCGAAAGTGGAATCTGGGTGAACATGAAGGCTGCAGAAAGTAAACCGATCAAACTGAGTTTCCGCATTCATTCTTCCGGGAACTTAACGGATAATTGAGTATCCTCTGAATTTACGAGCTGCGGAAACATGACGGCAGTTAGCGTTTCCGCAAGAGTAAACCTGACGGAAACGCGAGTATAAGGGATGCGTTTAAGCGCCTCCGCAGAAACTGAAACATGACGGATACACGTGTTTCCCGCAACGGTTAGTTACAATTCCGTCTGCGGATATTCAGGTTTCCGTGAGGTAACCGTTACAAAAACGGAAACGGAAACGCCTTTTTTCAACCTGTGACGGCAGTAAAATGATATCAAGGTAGAAAATGTCACATCACGGTAGTAAATGATATCAAGGTAGAAAATTGCTCATTACGGTAGTAAAATGATATTAGGTTAGAAAATGTTACATCACACGGTAGTAAAATGATATCAAGAAAGAAAATCCTCCATCACGGTAGTAAATGATATCAAGGAAGAAAATGTTCCATTACGGCAGAAAATAATTTTAAAGAAGAAAATGCTCCATCACAGTAGTAAAAAGATATCAAGGTAGAAAATGTCACATCACAGTATTAAAATGATATCAAGGTAGAAAATGTTCCACATCTCGGTTGCAAAATGCGGTCAAGGTAGAAAATGTTCTATTACGGCAGTAAAATTATATCAAGGTAGAAAATGTTCCATCACGGTAGTAAAGCGACGTCAAGGTAAAAAATATTACATCACGGTATTAAAATGATATCAAGGTAGAAAATGTTGCATCATGGTTGTAAAATAATAACATCAAGGCAGAAAAACTCACATCACAGTATTAAAATGATATCAAGGTAGAAAACGTTGCATCACGATCACGGTAGCAAAATGATATCAAGGTGAAAAATAACGATGGTAGGTAGATTCTATAACAGCTCATTTCACAGGACATGTTACGTCACGTTAAAAATCACGTCAACAAATTGAAACAACCGGCGCGCCACGTCTGGAATTGGAAACATATGAAAAGAAATTTTCGCGCCATTTTCCTCATACACCTTCCTGGTACCGAATGATCTAGCCGCCGGCCCTCGATGCCTCATTTCCACCCCGCTCTCCCCAGATCATCCCGAGCGACCGCCAGTATTCTCTGTTCTCTATTACGTCATAAAAGTTACCTTACATTACCTTATGTTACATCGCTTCGAGATTCATTCTGCCCTGGAACTTTCGCGCACGGATTGCAGCTACCTTGCAGCCTCACGTCTTTGCGAGGCTGCTCGTTGGCAATAATCAGATTTACGATAGTGATTATCAAATTGCCAGTGTGTAATGCCAGCCAGTTAACGTACCAGTATGCAACATCCATTGATAATAAAGCATTTTCAGATCTTACTTAGCTGGCCTGTCAATGTTATATGGCTCGTCTCCGGTGTAATGTAATAATTTATTACAATGAATCTTACCCTGACAATAGTCCATAAAACAAAGAAAACCAAGAAATTATATTACACCGGGGATGACCCTGTTCATATCTCAGTTAAAAGCTGAACACACACTTTCGGGTTCACTTCCTAGCGATTTAGATTTAAATCATATTTTGATTGATAGCTGGAATAAAGATCACACTGTCCATTATCTTTCTTGCAGGTTCCAGTCGATGTTGTTGTTGGTGCGGTTCTCACATGTCCTCCAGAGCAAATCATGCTCAGAGTTGTACCTAGAAAGTTAGTTGCATAACTTGGTGTTTGAGTCAGGATGTGTCCACACTATACTGGTATAGACTGTTTTCACATGACGTCACGGCGGCCATATTTGTATCCCAAAACAATGAAACGGCGGCCATGTTTGTGCCCCAAACCAGTCCTGTGGGAGTTGAACTTTTTTCTTATGTAAACGCTTTCTTTTGTTCCAATAAATTTGCATACAGACGCTGGCCACGTGAGTGAAAACACTCTATATAGTTTTTCTTGCGTCGGCACAAGATCACGGTCTTGCTACTAAACTCCAGAAATTGCAAAATCGTGCTGCACGCGTCATAACCTTTTGAGATTACGATGTGCCTTCAGCAGAAATGCAAACAGTCTCGGCTTAAGATTCAGGTCTGTGCGGCCGCGAAGTATGACCAAGTATGGACTTCCAAAATGGCGGCCAAAAACAAACAGAACATTTAAATTAAAAACTTTGCTTTAGGAATCATTTGTCTTCACTCGGAACTTATAGGCGTCATTTTTAATACTGCATTATTCTTGATACAATGTCTGTTTAGGCAGCAAAAAATCAGTCGATAAGTCGCCTCAGTTTTAAAAGCTACAGGCTGTACGTGACCGCTTCCTTTAAAAAGCTTCATTTAACCTCAGTATGACTTTGAGATTCATCCGTGCCCTGTATGAAAAAGGATGATCCCTTTCAGCTAAAAGATAGTACAAACAAAAGTATTTTGTAATTATAGCTGTTTGTTATTTTAAAAATTGAATTTTAGGGGGAGTAGTGATTGCGTCTCGTGCAAACTAGCAATGCTGGCAGTTCAGTTCCGATCGAGTCAGAGAGCCTTTTGTTCAGAATCAGTCCGGCACATTTTGTTTACAGCGTTTAGTATTATTATTCATTCTTTAATGGATGCCTTTAAGCGGATTGCGACATCATTAGACCCCAGCAGTGTTTAATACTGTTTATGAAAATACTAGAAAATTATAATATAATATTTTTGTCTATATCGTCAACTGTCACCTGTGACGGTTCTTCGCGATCGTTGTCGAGAGAACCAATTTACACTCACCATTTTCAGGGGTGAATAGTGTTAATCTTCGCTTTTTTAAAATTTAATACAGTTTTTGTGATTTTTTTTGACGTAAAAGATCGCTATACACATCCTGTGTGAAAGTAAAGCAGCATAAATATGCTTGTTGTCGTCTACCGGGTTTCAGTTTACCTCAGACTATTCTGTATTTAAACTCATTATTTAAGGAAATCTAAAACGGCCAGATATTTGCTATAATTGAAACCCGGCTAAGTATCGAGAGATATCAATTTTTCAGTGATGAGGATCGTGGAACATCATGGGTTGTAGTTTTATTGAATATAGCATGAGTGGTAATGACACTTGCATGATATCAGGTGTGCAGGTTCGACCGCGGGGGCGAGTGAAACTGACTGGGGCCATACCTGAAAAAGTACTTACTAGAGATTGTCTAACAATTCCAAAAATATGCCTAAAATAGAAAGAAGTAGAGTATAAATATCCATAGAGCTTTTGCGTAATTTCAGCGTATGCATGATTGAACACAGCGGTAACAGATGCAATAACATCGACCATCGCCAGTAAAATTTAAATTAATAACTTAAGGGGCATGTTTTGTTTTGATGCCAAATTTTTTGTCCTTAAGTGAACGAATTATTTGCTGACAAATGGCCAAGTAGATCGACTTACATCCCCACTAAATACAACGATGTTTTGAGACCACTTTCCTAACATTTAAAACTAGTATTAATATTATTTATTTTGTACAACATTTTAACAACAAAACATTCAAAATTATTCATCAAAGCACTTTAAGAAGATTCGATGAGAATAAAATGGAAGTGCTAAGACATTTTAATAATTTTAAGCTCTACATTCTGCGTCACCAGGAAGCTTCTTTTTGAATTGTATTATGGATTTTGTGACCTATGATTAGATATTCTTCACTGCCATGAAATTAACTGACAGACCAATGAGGATCAAGGCTGGCTTCTATGACAAAACGTGACGTTAGCAATATTATGATCAGGGCACTTTGCTTTTAATCACTGTGACTCAGCAGCTGCTGAATACATTTCGTCCTTTTCTTCATAAAAGAGACGTCTCCGTCAGTGCACGAAACCTCTGAGACATCGAAAACATGGCTGATCGTACGAAAGCTTCCGAACAACTTGCGGACTATGCAAAGAGTAAGAAGGTAGGCAGCAGATCTTTCTCTCGAGGGAGTGTTGTTTTAAAAACTTATTTATTTACTTTTAACAGACCTTGTCACGCGTGACTTGCCTTTGAGAATATCCTTGCGTATAGCAGAGCGATTCGTGCGAAGACAAATGCTATCCCATTGCAAGTCTTTGTAAGAGTTTCGAGAGCACTCAACAAAGCAGTGACAAAGGTTCAGGTTAGACAACTGCATACCAGGGCATGCAACGTACGTATTTCCTTGTTCTCTGGCCCTTCCACTTTCCAACGCGTACAATTAAAATGGCTGATTGCAATGCGGTTTGTTAACTGAGTATGTTATTAAACTAATATTCTATCTTCTAGCCGTGCCTGATGGCACATGATATACCTTTAAAATGATATCTCAGATAATTTCGCAAATAATATCTAAGGTCTTTGTTAAGGAAATAAATCGGTGATATATATAAAACACCTATATTAGCAGTTGAACCGAAAGACTGAGATATTTTCGGTTAATATCTTCCTCGATAAGGGATTTTAAAAATAGAACGATAGTTATAGATGGTATTTAACTGATCTCGACAGAAAGCACTAGTTTTTCTCCAGTTACAGCAATCCATATGGGTATGTGATTCCCGGTCCGCCGTCAGATGCAATTGAGGTCACCCTCGGCGATTTAGGCCCTTTCTTAACGGGCTTAACTACTTTTTTTAAAAAAAAAAAAAAAATGATACATCTGCTCAACTTTCCTCTTAATTATAATGATAGTTATTACAAGTTAGTAGTATATTTTTCAGGCGATGTTACATAACACAAGAAGCTCCTGATAAAAGAAAAAAATTGGCCTTCTTTGACGATCATCGCCAAAGACGACGTGGATATCAGCGAATATTCGTTATCATTGCCCTGACTTGAATCAGACTAAGTCAAAATATTTGTAGAACCTCAAAAGATAAGAATTATTTCATTTCAATGACGCAGCATTGGCACGAGAGATGCCTAGATCCCTTTATTACAAATTATTTTGTTAATTATTTACAAGAGTGCATTTAATGCTAGGAAAATTTCCAGGGATGGAAATTTGAAAGATTGGAAGCCCAAGTTTATACAAAGGTCGATGAACGTCTACTATACTTTATGAACAGAACTTCCTGTTTTCTGTCATCTAATTCTACTGCAATATCAGACGCAGCTCTGCTAAAGTGCCTAGCACGAAACCAGTTCAGTTCAAAAATGAACTTGAATTTTATATTAGACGCCCATGTTTAAAGAAATTACTCCCGCACGCTCTTAAACTATACGTGAGCTGTGTGTTTTGTCTTTGGGTTAAATGTAAAAACTAACAAACTGATACAGCCGCAACAGATATGTGAATGGTTGGCTATCATTTCCCGATATTGAACGTCATTTTGGTTGTGTCAAAGTCCTTTTCAAAAAGAAAAAGGGAAGAAAAACTGATAGGAAAAATCATAACTGACCAAGATAAATTAAATGTAAGTTATCCTGGTGTAATCTATCCGTTTTACAAGGTCTTAACAATTTTTCAAGAACAGTGCGGTGTCAAACTTATCGTGGTTAACAATATCAAGGCGTTAGTCAGTTTTGTGCATCATATAACAACAACAATAATAATGATATGGGAGTTTCATGGCCAGTTAAACTTGTTTGAATGTACTATGCTTTACTAACTTTTGCAGCAAAATCGGACTTCGAAAAACTCGGCTATATCTCAGTGGCTATTTGTTCTTAGGTCATGAAATGTTTCATACTGTACGAGTTCCTGTTTAAATTGCATTTTGCAACGATAAGAAGTCACTTTTTTTTTCACTTTAGCCTCTAGGAATGGACTTAAAAAAACAATTGATTTTATTAATCGGTCCTTATTTATGACGTCAGTGTCCACAAAATTTAATGCACAAAAGAGCACATTTTACCGTTGCTCGGCTTGTTATATAATCGTTCAGTTACATAACTAGGTATTGTTCATTGTGCTGACTCTCTCTTTTCGCAAATACACCTGCACCCTTCGATCTTTTTCTAACGCCTTAAGTCAACTTCCCCTTTTAGGTACGGAAACCTTTCTTTACGACAGTAACAAGTAGACTGCCCTAAAGTGCGTCTTCTTGAGAGCTGACAATTTCAGGAAGCTCTTTCAAGAAGAGGTCCCAAGACATACGTACGTTACATGTTGTCACTAAAAGTTCTTCCCATACTCTTGGTAGCGTAGTACCCATACTGTGAACATATATAGAAAAAATCAGACTATGGGTTAGACGGTCGCCGAAAACTGAATGGCAATGGAAAACCGTCAGCCCATAAAAGGCCGTAGTGGCTTACTATAAGTGCTTAATGTCGCGAGGATCCAGCCACAGGGATTTGACTGGGAAATTTTGGCGTTTTGGAGAGATCTAGGTAAGGAACGCTTAAATGGGAGGTGCTCACTTAGAGAGGCGGGTTGCACGTATCAGTCTGAACTCTAATTTCGAGCTGAGGTACTTGTGTTTTGTTTATTTGTTTGTTTACTTTGGTTTTTTTTTGTGGTTGTTGTTAGAGCAGGAACATATTACTTTCTTAGGCTGTGTACACCTGCCCCCTACCTACAGGAAAAAATCGTTGGTTTTCCCGAGGTTTTCGTGGTGGAGGGGTCGGAGGCTATTTACTTTCTCTGTATGTTTTATCAGAAACATAGTTAGCCAATATATGACTCTCCCCGCCCTAAGTACGTTATGACAACTAACCGTGACCAGTATGACAACTGACCTTTAAAACAGTTTGATATTATGAAAAAGCAATTATCTTTAATCCATGCCTAGCTTTGGTACCTACCCGCTAACCTAACAGGTTCCTACCTATAAATTTTTCTGTCAATCTCTGCTAGCACTATTTCGAAAAACTTGAATGTGTCGGAACTTGGAGGCGATGCCAATATTAACTGCCAAACTAAGTACATTAAGTATGATAAGTGGTCTCGAGTGAGTGACAATTAAAATAGCTTTTGCAATACTATATGTACTTGTCTGGTCATGCAAAAACAGCTCGTTGTTGTTGAATTAAAGCCTTCGTCTGTGCGTGACATGTCAAATATCAAATGTGCAAAGCAGTTTCACGGTGGGGTTTAAACGTGACGACGTCACTTAGCCTGGGATCTCAAAGGCTCTGCCACGCACGAAGAAGGGGTGTTTGAAAGCTAAAAAAAATCTCCGAAAAAGCCGCCAAAGAATGGCCAGCAGAACAAAAGCATCGGAACAGTTAAGTGATTTTGCTGCGGCAAAAAAGGTTTGTGGCAATGTTCGTTATTATTTACTAATTTCTTGTTTACGTATTTGTCTTGGAGGGATCGACGCCACCAGTGAAAAGAACATCGTACGCTTGATTCTCTGTTTGACAGTTTTTTTTACTTGGCCTTTGCTTCAAGTTTGGAAGGAAAAACTCTCCCAGATTGTTACATAGCGCGTGCGCATCTTTTGCTTTTGCTAGTTTATTGCGTATCGTTCGCGCGAATGTATCGAATGCTCGGAACCTCTTCAGCTGATCGAGACCTCCCATAAAACTTAAAGAACGACATTCTTCGACCCGTGCATTTACGTCGCTATAAAGTAAAATACCGATAAAGTGGAAGAGAATGTATGCTGATTATGATGATTTTCACTCGGAATTTCAATGCCTTCGTCAGAGGAACTTGCAAAACGTCACGATTCATGAATCATTTCGAAACACAATACGACAAAAAATCTCGAAACTGACAAGTAAATTGCTCAGTTTTTCAAAGCGGCCTAGGAGTAAGTTCTATGGTTCCTTTAGTTGTAGCTCGTTTAGTTGTTTTGTCCATTCCCCATACCAGCCACCATTGATTTTATTGAATTATTTATTTGTGTTTGCTCTGTATGTTCGCTTTCTTTACATAAGTCGTCAGAGAGGTAAGTCGGTCAGTTTACTTTTCATTTCGTCATGCTTGTTACATGAATTTGATGTAGTGACTTTCACAGCGAAGAGACGCCTTCGGGTGCTGGCCCTTACTACGCCTAGAACACACCTCTCAAAACATCTCGTGACCTCCAACATTGACACATAAGATTTTTTCCACTCATAGATGGCAGGATTACTGCTTATAATCCTGGCCTATTGTCATGTTTTAGACAAATTCGTGCGAGCTCTGCTATCCTGATCTCGGCCTTTAAATTCAAGGCAATTTGTACCAAGTATTTGATTAAAAAGATAGCCCTGAAGAAGTTACGAAATTTCCGTGACATCGAATAGCTAATTAATATGCACCGATTAGGTAAATAGCTAAGCCAATCAGGATCATTGTTTGATCTATGACGTTATATCGCTTAGCTATATGTCACGAATCGCACCAATCGCACGACTCATCTGAGTGAAACCTTAATATTCACTATAAAACATTGAACATTCACATTTTATCTCATTTTTTTTTTTGGGGGGGGGGGGGGGGGGACTAAAAAAACAACAAATGTTTGCAAAATGAATGTGGCGTGAATCAGACAAGACATAAGGTACGAGACAGAACCATACAACACTGAATATCATATTCGCCTTTCCTGCCCGCCCACAACGATAACCGTAACTAACAGGAAATAAATACACCTACGGACTGACACTTTTATCTTTAATTGATGATAATGGTCGAGGGATATGCAAATGCAAAAATTAATAGCAGTATTCAGGAACCAATCGGCTCCTGCAGGATTTCAGTGATATTCTGAAAAGGTTATTATTGCCACTAAACTTGCTCTCTCAGTTATGTCAATATAGCTTAATTAGCAAATGGGGCAACAGTATAAGGAAGTTACTGGAAAAAAAAAAAACACGATAGTGCACTGAAACAAAACCGCATGGACTAAAACAGCTGAGGGATTCTGTATATCCCAGTATCAGTTGGCATAAATGTATCCCATTAATCCTTATGCCTTGTACCCCAATACTCATTCTGACGTCCTTTCGAAGGAAGGAGAAGCTTTTCCTCGGTCAGACTCCCTAACTGAGCTCAAACTTGTCCATCTCATTTGTGAGTCTTGCTCTAGCTGTTTACCTTTAGGTATCGTTCAATGAACCTATTGTCTTTTTTGCATCAATCAAGAAAGGTCTTTTTGACCCCTCGACATCTCAGAATTTCTAGTTTAAGTAAAGCTGTATACACGTGATATCCCAGAATCTCAGTATCCCTATGTTTTTCTCTTTTTGACAATCATGGACATTCTTATAGGTCTAAATATCCCGTATCTCGTCAACTGTTTTTGCCCCAAAATCTCGTCCCTCTGTTTTATGTCTAATATTGGACCCTATCCCAGCCGATCCCTAATAAGACCTTATTTTGGGTTCTTCCAGACATCAGACATCTGTACCACTGGATATGGTGCTCCCATCGACACTAAGACCGCCACCATGTCAGTGGGACCCCGCGGACCCCTACTGCTGCAGGATGTCCAGTTCCTGGATGAGATGAGTCATTTTGACAGGGAGCGAATCCCCGAAAGAGTGGTACACGCCAAGGGCGGTGGAGCGTTTGGGTACTTTGAAGTTACTCATGACATCTCAAAGTACTGCAAGGCCAAGATCTTTGACACCGTTGGAAAGAAGACCCCATGCTTAGTTCGCTTCTCAACAGTTGGTGAGTGAATTTACGACCAAAATTCACTGAATTGATAAAACCAATCTTTCGGCTATAAATTTGTTGTTTCATTCGTTAATATAAAGAACACCCGAGGAAAGAAAAACAACATGTTTACTCGTCTTATATGCCTGATAACAAAAACTAATCAGACATATTAAATGCTTAAAGATACTTTAAACAAAGTTCGTTATAGTTATTAATTCTGGGTTTATTTTCAGGCGGTGAATCTGGCAGTGCCGACACGGCCCGTGATCCCCGTGGTTTTGCCATGAAGTTCTACACCGAGGAAGGAAACTGGGACCTAGTTGGAAACAACACCCCCATCTTCTTTATCAGGGATCCAATCTTTGTAAGGACAGCATTTCACCCTCCTTATCTGCAAGAATAATTTCCCTAGACTATGAATAGCCCTTATTTTTCACTGGGATAATACAACGTACGAAATACACAAACTCACTCGAAAATTGCTATATAGGGAGGGAAGAAAACGAGAAAGCGTCAAAATTGCTACCCGCAGGAAGGCTGAGGAAGATGAGACGCGGAGGAAAGATTGAATAATTTCCCTTGGTTCGGTAGTGGCACTCCTTTTTGTTTTATTGTAACTTTTCACGGGAAGAAGCAGACCACGTTAATCATTTTAATCACGTTTAACACTCGTTTAATTTTCATCTCTCGCTACTTTTAGTTCCCAAGTTTCATCCATACTCAGAAGAGGAACCCTGTAACACATTTGAAGGTAAATAGACACAATTATTAAATTTCACGTAGAAGAAACGGGAAGTTATATTTACCCTTCCTTAATAAGTAGAATAATCAAATTGGGTTAATTCCTTCAGATTCCGTTGATTAATAAGTGGTCTCGTTGACGGAACGGTCGAGTTAACTAGCGATACACAAACAAGCTTTTCCGAAGTCTGAAAAAAAAAACAGAACAGCGAAAAAGGGACGGTTGAAAGACTAACAAGACAGAAGCAAGTATTTGCCTCTCATTGCTTTTATGATATCATTGAATACCCTGAACTAAAACCGTGAAAATTTTTAACCAATAAAATCACAGTATTTTTAAAAGATGTTGTGTTACAATGAACTAAAAATAGTAACCTAATATCGAGTGTTTCCTCAATGCAGGATCCTGATATGTTCTGGGACTTCATCACCCTTCGTCCAGAGACCACTCATCAAGTGTGCTTCCTGTTCAGTGACCGTGGAATTCCTGATGGGTACCAGCACATGAATGGGTATGGAAGTCACACCTTCAAAATGGTGAACGACAAAGGGGAGGCTGTCTACTGCAAATTCCATGCTAAGGTATGCAAGCTGTGTTTCGATTATATCTTTCTCGCTAAGGCGTAGCATGCTAAGTGTTTGTAATCGTAAACGGGGTTGTAATTTATTGTGATCCTTTTTGCTACTTGTGTGAACGTGTGTGCCCGTGCGGTTAACACCTCGAACTCCGGATCTGGAAGTCCGGGGTTCAAGCCTCGCCTGTGGCGTTGTTATTTAATTAGACAAGAAACTTTACTCCACTTTGTCTCTCTTCATCCAGGTGTATAAATGGGTACCGGCGACAAACTGCTGGGGGGTAACCCTGCGATGGACTAGCTTCCCGTCCAGAGTGGAGTAGCAATACTCCTATGCATGCTTCATGCTAAGGAAACCGGGATAAGCTCCGGCCGTTTGGGCCTTTGACTCGTGTGCGCCTTTACCTTTTTTTATTACAGCAAAATTAGACGGAGTTGTGCTGGAGCAATTAATAAGATGTCTGCATTTTCATATTATCAATTATTACTTGGCTGAAATTAGTTTCTTTAGCAGAGCTTTCAAGTGAAAGTATCATGTATAGCTAGGGTATGATATATAAAATCTACTAAGACGAGACCCACGTCGATCCACGTCGTTCCTTTATCTTATAATATATTAAAAATATATATATTAATCTTATGTTAATAAAATATTATTAACAAAAAACCTTTCCTTTTTTTCTTTTGACAGACTGATGAAGGAGTAAAAAATCTGTCCCCTGAGAGAGCAGAGAAGTTGGCTGGTTCCGATCCAGATTATAACAACAGAATGCTTTACAATGCCATTGCTAATGGAAAGCACGTGAGTAATGAGCTAGCGAACGTTTGATTTTTTGTGTATACAATCGAATTTGATGAAAGCAATTTCACTTCCGTAGGCGGTTGTTTCCCTCAGAAGTTAGATGTGTATCGAGTTTTGCCAGTCAAAGAGCGGACATAACAATAGCTCACACTAATTACTGTGGGGACGAAACGGTCCCTTCCCTAAACATACTCTAATTAGAAGACAGACCAGACAGACCAGTCAGTCTAGTCAGCATAGGGGTCTACGTCCCCTACACTTTCTGTACGATTGTCACTTGTGTGGAGGGTCTTTAATGACCTCTTTTGAATGGCAAAGAAGCATGTGAATGGGTTTTTTCGATTAAATCGAAGTCGCGACGATCGCTATTAACAAAGCGACGATCTTAAAGATTACTGGCGACGGTCGTATTACCATTCCAATGACGTTTGACAACATAAGACGTGCGATGGCAGCAAAGAAATCTACCGAAACGTGTGCTGCACGTTCAGATTTTTTGTTTTGTCTTGTCTTTTTGATTTTCGCGTTTCCGTCGTCGTCGTCGTTGTAGGTTGGTCAAGCTCGCTTATAGTGTTATCACGCAAGACAATTCTTGATATGCGACGATTTATTTTGTTGAAAATAACGCCGATTTGATGGAAAACGCGCGACGAAAACGACATTCGCAGGTACCTTTCAGCCCATAGAGAGGCTCATTACTACAGTGTATAATGCCAGAAAAGTGACAACTTGCAGTGGAAGGAGGCTGTTGACAATCAGTTGCTTATGCTAGAGTATTAACAATTGTATTTTCCCTTTCTTGTAGCCATCTTGGACTATGTACATCCAGGTGATGACCTTCGAACAGGCTGAAAAATCCTCATTCAATCCATTTGATCTTACCAAGGTAACCTGCTGATACTGTGATTAACTATACCATGAAAGAAATGGTCAACTCCGCTTCGAACCCTGCCACGCCACTTTCCATGCGGCATTTTTTTTTTCAGTTTCACCATCACTGAGTAATTTAGTCCCTTTTAAAGGTCTGCAACTCTTTTATTCTAAGCAATTTTTGACGCCATGTCTAGTTTTCAATCTTCTCAGTTGACATCAAATTTTGTCACATTCTTTTTTACCCTCATAAGCTCAATAGAATTAGATTTCTAATTTGCATGTAGTTCTATTGACGTCGATAAGAATTTTTAAATTGAGTGCGTTGTGCTGTCTTTGTTCCCAGATCTGGCCACATTCTGAATACCCTCTGATCCCAGTTGGCAAGATGGTCCTCGATCGCAACCCGTCGAATTATTTCGCCGAGATTGAGCAGAGCGCCTTCAACCCTGCCAGTATGGTTCCTGGAATTGAAGCATCTCCGGACAAGATGCTTCAGGTATAGTAAGGGACAAAACGAGCTAAAATGCAACCGAACCGAGATCCGTGTGTCCCCCGTTTCTTAGATTTCGAATTCTTCCCTGAGACTAAGCCTTTTTGATATGTACAATGTTATTCGATGAACGACCTTTTTTCGAGGAAGTGTTCTTTCAACATATCTTATCTATGACTGAATATTTGTATCAGGGTCGACTGTTCTCATACCATGACACCCACCTTCACCGACTGGGAACCAACTACCTCCAGCTGCCAGTGAACTGCCCTTATAAAACCAGAGTGAGCAATTACCAGAGGGATGGACCACAGACATATGACAATCAAAGTAAGTCCGCTATCGGTTGTAAGGATGTAACTTACGCATTGTTATATAGCTCGGTTGACGCGGGAGTGCCTGGATGACCTGACTCGTCCCCAGTCCTCTCTTGAATCGCATGCGGCACGCTGGGGACGGAACACCAGAAGTGTGACCGAAGGGAATGAATTCGAGGGGACCGCGCTTTAATAGAAGACTGAGAGACGACTGGGGCTGAGTCAGCATTTCGACAACTTGTAGCCTCCCGTGCAGTCACGGTTTCTTGTGGGGGAGGAACGCGTGACAAAGTACTAAGAACCTCTTCGTGAGGCTAGACAACTTATCATGCTAAGGGCTGGTCAGATTAAAAATTTACATTGATGTACCAGCTAAATTTGACCTCGATTTTAGCGTTCACATGTTTGTACTGCTGGGTGCCGTCTGAATTTATGTACGGTTTGTTTGGCTCCGTGTACCCGTGTAAACTGAACACCTAAACGCAAGAATAAGAATTTTTTCGAAATTTCATTCAGTTCCTTATGAACATGGCCTTAGTCTGATCTAAAAAGTTTTTTTTTTCTTTTCAGATGGCTGCCCTAATTATTTCCCCAACAGCTTTAGTGGTCCCAAGGATGACGTTGCCAAATATGCACCAAGCAAATTCCAAGTAACTAAGAAGATTATAAGATTCCTGATGAGTTTGAAGAGTCTTTACCTTAATATTGATTAATTAATTAGTCTAAAAAATGTTCTGACCTGGAGGTACGACGCTGTGTTATTGTATCTTTTAGGCATCTGGCGACTGCAAGCGTTATGAGTCTGGAGATGAAGACAATTTCTCTCAGGTGAGGAAAAGTTCCTGTAACTGCATTCATTTGATTGAATGAATGATTGATTAATTGATTGATTGATTGATTGATTGACTGATTGGCCCCTTCGTCTTTTGACCTTTTTTGGGGTCTCAACGAAATTTAACATTGAAGTAGTTTAATATCCGACAGTGCCTGGAAAAAGATCTGAAAATTTGATTACGATTGTTATGATGTTTTTACTGGCAGGCACCTAAATTCAGTGAATGGGTTTTTTGGGGATGGTTAGTAAAATTTAGTGAAGTATCCAGTAAAAGGAAATATTGTATGTGAGGATTATAAGATTATCAGCACTTGATAGTTGGTTTCAATTATCTTTTTCAACTCTATTTTCGCTATCATTATTTATAGGTTACCCTTTTCTGGGAGAAAGTGCTGGATGAAGCCGGAAGGGATCGCTTAGCAAGCAACATTGCAGGCCATCTGAAAGATGCTCAGGAATTTATCCAGAAACGAGCTGTAAGTCATTCCCTTTGACTGAATCAAAGCTAGTCAGTTTTATTTACATGTATTGATTCCGCCCAGTGCTATCGTATGAGGTCACCAATATTGATTTTGACCTGGGTCGCCAGGAAAATTATTCGTTGTTGTCGACATAGACGGATTTTTAAGACGACAGATTTGAAAGGAAAGGAAAGATCTCCGTTTAAAGTCTTGTCCTTGCGGTAGTTGACGGTCCGTTGTAGAGTTACAAATAACTCACTCAGCCATATTAACTGACTGCGTTGCTTGCGGTTTTGTTTGGCGAGCGGCGCGAAGGAGTTCTCCCTGTTTCTGCTCCGCTCTCCTCGCGGTTTCCAGCTCGCTTATGCTGACCCTTCCGTTACCCCTCCCCAACAAAACCGTCAGTTACGGCGGCTACATCCCATAATAATCACAGTTGTATATCTTGTTGACTTTCAGGTGGCTAATTTTTCCAAAGTGCATGCTGACTTTGGAAACAAATTGCAGAAGGCTCTGGACAAGTACAAACAGGTACGCCCAGCTTCGATCAACTGCAAATAAACCCCGGGGGGTACTCCCCGGCAGCGTGGCCGAGTGGTCAGCGCGTCGGACTCGCAATCCGGCGGTCCCGGGTTCGAGTCCCGCTCTGGCCACTTGCTGGATTTGTGCTCGGTCGTCCCGAGTTCAAATTCTCGGCCACGCTTGTAAATAGCCAACTGGTTGCCTTCTGCCAGTTGGGGTTTTTAATCCTGTTATGTTGTATTTGAATTATTTGTTTCTAAATATTTGAGTGGAGTGCCTGTAAATTAGCTGACTAGCTAAGTGCACCTTCCACTATAAACATNTTTTGTTTGGCGAGCGGCGCGAAGGAGTTCTCCCTGTTTCTGCTCCGCTCTCCTCGCGGTTTCCAGCTCGCTTATGCTGACCCTTCCGTTACCCCTCCCCAACAAAACCGTCAGTTACGGCGGCTACATCCCATAATAATCACAGTTGTATATCTTGTTGACTTTCAGGTGGCTAATTTTTCCAAAGTGCATGCTGACTTTGGAAACAA
Source organism: Porites evermanni (assembly GCA_942486025.1). Classification (NCBI taxonomy): domain Eukaryota; kingdom Metazoa; phylum Cnidaria; class Anthozoa; order Scleractinia; family Poritidae; genus Porites; species Porites evermanni. Next base: position 17,236 of record CALNXI010004368.1, read on the forward strand.
ATTGCAGAAGGCTCTGGACAAGTACAAACAGGTACGCCCAACTTCGATCAACTGCAAATAAACCCCGGGGGGTACTCCCCGGCAGCGTGGCCGAGTGGTCAGCGCGTCGGACTCGCAATCCGGCGGTCCCGGGTTCGAGTCCCGCTCTGGCCACTTGCTGGATTTGTGCTCGGTCGTCCCGAGTTCAAATTCTCGGCCACGCTTGTAAATAGCCAACTGGTTGCCTTCTGCCAGTTGGGGTTTTTAATCCTGTTATGTTGTATTTGAATTATTTGTTTCTAAATATTTGAGTGGAGTACCTGTAAATTAGCTGACTAGCTAAGTGCACCTTCCACTATAAACATTCCTTTAACCTTTTAACCTTTAACTCCCATAAATTTCGATGAATAAACACTGACCCTCAGTGCTAAGTTCACAGGGGGTGACTACTCGCAAATTGACAAAAAAGTTTGTATTATTGGAAATCTTCTAAGAGAAGCGTAGTCCGTCCATTAGGCTCGATTTCCGTCGCACTCTCGGAGACGTTCATGTTTTTTCGCAGCTCCTCTCCCGAACAGTGGCTACTTATCATATTCTCTTAATAACTGGAAATTGTTCGAACTTCCCACCTACCCCTCCCCTAAGCCAAAATTAACTCTTAGTTCTCACCTAAGGCAAAATGTTGACTTAGGGGAGGGGTAGGTGTGCAGTTTCCCGGAAACGTATAATGATCCCGAACATGTCTCGTTCAGAAGGGAAATGAAATAAGAGGAGCAAAACGTGAAAATGTCAGGCCGACGTACAGTTTTTAAGTTGGTGTTTCCAAGCACTGATTACGGCTTGCTCACGCCTCAGAGAGCAGCCAATCAGAGTGCGCGAAAAGCAGTACTTTTTAATAGGCCATTTGCATGATGGCGTCATTTTACTACAATGACAAGGATCCCTCAGGGTTTTGCTTTCTTGTACCAATTGAACCTCACTGGGATAATCAAATTTAAATATGAAAAGAAAAACGAAAAGAATTCTGGTCGTAGTAGTAAAATGACGCCATCGTGCAAATGGCCTATTGGTCTGGTATAATAGCGTTTGATACGAAGCAATAGCATTAATAATGGTGTAAAAATCACTTCAACTTTCTTCCAGTTTACGTATTACTAATTGTCCGCCCTTTTTGTTCTCTTTTAGTCGAAGTAAACCATCATGAAGGGTGCTCCATTGCTCTACATCACCCCTCTCGAGATCGTTATCAAGAAATGACGTTTTTAATTTCTTAAGGAATTATCAGGAAATCGTAGACATTTTAGTGTAGTATAATCCATGTAGTCGATGCGTGATGTTTTTCAAATGACTGAATCCGAAATGCAACATGAAAAATAGTTTTTGCGTAAATAAGAATGGGTTAATAAATGTTAATTGTGGTAACACTTATTGATATCATGTTTGTTTCAGAACAACGAATGATTTAGATTGTTCACTGGACTGGAATTTGCTAATAAAGATGAAAACGTGTTATAATTGGTTGTTGACTTAATTCGACTCAAAACCTGAATAATCGGTAGCAATTTCCAAGTAATGATTCTGTTTTAGAAATAAACAATATTTCCTCACAGTTATTTTACCATTGTTATTATACATGGTCCTCCCCGTTTCTCATCTCATTGGCTAAGAACCCGCATTTAATTTTGGAAATCAACGCAACCTGCAGGTTAGAAAGTTGTTAGCAGGTACCCGATTTCCAAGAGCGATGCCAAACCATTTCCCGTCCGTCAGTGTGTTTTTTGTCATTTTCTGCAAAACAATGTATTATACTGACAATTGTCAGAATCGGTTTTTGTGATATTCCTAATAATGAAGGCTTAGGCGATTGTTATCAAACGCGGCCGATAACACTTAACTCGACCTTGAATACTCCAGATATCACTTAAAACTCATTTATTAATAATTGTTTATTGTTATTTATCTAAGTAGCACTTATGTTCCTGTCAATATACATGGCCAAACCTGTCGACTATTTTACATGTAACTTTTTTGTTTCTTTTTTAGTGCAAGGTGCTTTCGTTGATTCCAGCTACACTAGTACAGTTCTGATACTGATTTGAAGCAAGATTATTTGTATTTTAAATGAATTCATACGAAATCGTATTAAACTATGAGTAACATCGTGGGTGAACACCTCTTCATATCAGTACCTGTGGCGTGTATGTTCCTATACTCACCCAATGTTTTAACCGTTAGCTATTTTTCGATTTCAATTCAGCTTGAATTACTTCAATTAAGGTAATGGCTCTAACGGGTGATTCTGAATCCAACTTGAGCTTTCGCACATCAATTTAATTTATTTCAATGGTCATAATAACACCGTGAAACCAAGGTCTGCCATATAACTCTTCGCAAATTCGAATTTTGACTGCTGATTTCTTCCTTTTTAAGTGGTCCTAATTTAATTTTTTCTCCTTCTAAACTGGTTAAAAAAATCTGCTTTCTTCAAAACTTGAAGCTGCTCCACCTAAGTGGTTTTCCTGCGTAAGCAAAGTATATTTTTTGTTCTGTTGTTTTAGTTAAACCCTGAATATCATAATTTCGGCCCCATGAAGTTATTTGTGGTCCGTAGGCCACCTGTTCTCGCGAGAGCAGGTCTTTTATTTGTCCGCGTATATTTATAACAAAAAACAAAATTTTTTTAAAATGTTTTTGAAGAGGGGCGAAGTTCAGAGAAAGATCTCTCGCTGCAAGAAAAAGAAATCGTAATAAAATCAACAGAACTTTGAAGTCGCCGTCTTATACAAGCCCTCAGGACCCGTTTCTCGAAAGCTTCGGCCCCTGCATGGCCGTGGGCCTCAGCTAGGCGAACACCATCTCCACTTAAACACCCTTTCATCAGGAGCCCATGCTTTCGTCAGATTCAAAGCCTAATCCAATGTGAAAAATAGGGCCAAAAAATTGAAACTGGTAGGTCATAAAATACAAATTTGGCTCCTGCTTTTTACGTAACATTTTCTGTACGTTTTCTTAATATCTTGGCGAACGGATTATCAAAAGGCAGCAGAGATAAAGTATTTCCTTCAGCACGCGTTTGAACTACCGTAAAATTTTTAGAATCATGAGGCAAGCAGTTTTGCTTAGGCTACTCGTTACAGGCTCGAGCAAAAAGGGAACGCCGCCTAAATGCGTTGGCCGGGAATCGAACCCGGGTAAACGGAATTGGAAGGCAGCTATGCCCACCACTATACCACCGACACGTTTTAACAGTGCACTGATGCCAGAAGCCTTTAACCTATTTTGCAGTAAGAATTGTTTTTCCATGTTGTGTTTCCCAGCTTCAACTGAACATCAACGTCCTTTATTTGGATCATTTCAGTATGGAAAACATTTTTCACGACGCTTGAAGGTGACACAGAAAAGCTAGGGAACGCCTGAACAAATATTGACTTATCTTGAGGCCGAAAGTCTATTCTAAAAGTTTCGTCACATGCGGAGCGACACGGGTGAAGGCCAGTTTTCCCTTGTTAGTAAAAATCATTTGCTAGAAAAAGGCTATTCAAGAAAAAACATGAAATGAATAAGAAATTCCAGAGAGCAAATGCAGCGGCTGTACTCGTAGGCTGCAATTCAAATTAATCAACTCTTGCTGTTTGATGTCCAGCGATAGCGTCATTTTATATTTCAGGTCAAATGAACCAAAAATTCGACATTTTTTATTTTAGTTCAATTCTAGTGAAATGTGTTTAATATGAACCAAATAAACATACTATGAAGTTTCAGCTCAATTGAAGCAAGTATCTCCGAGATATTTGCAGTTAAAAATTGCTATTTTTTGGCCCTTATCTTCGTAGAGCGGTCGGAAAAATTGCCGGAAAAAACAGCTTGTGACGTCAATGTTGGTCAGGTGAAAAAAAGCGGGAAATTCAAAACAGAGTTTTTCGACTTGGCGCAGAAGTGGTTTGTGCGGCCATAAACCTGGAAAGAAGAGGCAATTTGTCTTCAAAAGTTGCAAGCTGTGGTTATAACCTTCTTATCATTTAATTTTCTCGAAGAATACATCATAGTAAACGGACTTTAACGACAGTTACTAATTTCCTTAAGTTGTACTGGAAATGTGCGTGCGTAAGTCCGATTTTTTTGCAAGATGCATTCACAAAATGTGCTCATATAAGGAAGTTCCTGGATATATAAGGTCCGGAGCTCCACGGTGGACACAAAAACAAAATATCTTGGTATAATAATCTGCCCAAAGAAATTCAAGTTTGCCCACAATGTGTTTGAAGTCACTGAACTTTGTCGCACTCGA